>CALYCA010000529.1:0-30654 GCA_944452715.1 Ophion slaviceki | reverse complement strand
CGTCTATACAGCGCCAAATTGTCGGTAGCGTCGAGCGTTAGCAAACGCTCGATTGGTCGAGCGTTAGCAAACGCGGCACCCACCTTGCACACAGCTTTTCCATGTTCAAATGGTTGTGCAAAATATATCGCACACGTTCAGCTGACATCCTACAGGTTTCAGCTATCTCATGCACTTTCAACCTGCGGTCTTCCAACATTATTTTTTGGATGTTTTCAATCATCTCTGAAGTTGTGACTTCAACGGGCCGTCCTGAGCGAAGCTCGTCAGAGGTGCTCACACGACCAATTTTGAATTCAGAAACCCACTGATTAATAGTTGAATATGATGGGGAGGAGTCTCCTAGTGCTGAATCCATCTCTTCTTTCATTTGTTTTGGTGTAAAACCTTTCAAATGGAAGTATTTGATGACAGCACGTTTTTCCAATTTTTCCATTTTTACGAAAACAACGGAAGCGTCTCGCGCAATATGCTCTCAAACGCAAACTAACGTAGCGATTGGGCTGAAACTGTACATACAAGCTCGGTAGGAATGGTACTGTAGGACGCCGCTCCAAAACTAGACCTAGTGGCACCATCTCTTGGTCAGGCCGGGAACTTTTCACCCCACCCTCGTAATGGTCGCATTCGATGGCCCCCTTCACACCGTACAACTTTTGTCTGAAACCTTTTTTTCCAACGTCGAACGATAAATAAGTTCGTCAAACGATAAATAAGAGCAGAAATAGATCAAATAAGTGAAGACTAAAAAATTAATATACCCGATGTCCATACGACCGATAATTAGAAATCGCAGTATCACATGCCAGCATCGTGAAAGTCCTATCACTCGATATTCTTTCATGTCGACCAATATTGACCCCCGAGAGGCAATTAATATTGCTTACCGCGTGAAAAGCGATAATCATCAATCTTCCGATTCCTGTCAAATCCCAGCGAAGCAATTAAAAGAATGAACCGAGATAAACGTCCATACCGGAGTAACTCTTAGACTCCGCCAATTTGCGAATCTTTGCGGAGACTAATGCCACTTGTCTACTCTTTTAGGCTCTCTCTCTCTCTCTCTCTCTCTCCCTCTCCCTCGCTCTCTCTCTCTCTCTCTCTCTCTCTCTCTCTCTCTCTCTCTCTCTCTCTCTCTCTCTCTCTCTCTCTCTCTCTCTCTCTCTCTCTCTCTCTCTCTCTCTCTCTCTCTCTCCTCGTTCTTCTTTGCAAAGGAATGAAGAAATTGCAGGATTTCGGCATGTCCGGGCGGCAACGACGACGGTGAAATCCTCGTGGGCTACTTTTTACCAAATCTCATACTCGTCTGCCGCGTCTTACGAAACGCTTCTATTCACAGGACCACTCGACGATGTTTTTACGGCAAATAAAAGAATTGGTGGATTTTTCTTTCTCTTTTTTTGGTGGTCTCCGAGGCTCGACGATAACGTGCAGAGGGATTAGAAAATTATATACATATGTATACGCATATATATATATATATATATATATATATATATATATATATATATATATATATATATATATATATATCATTGCTCGGTTTCATTCGTTTCTTTTTTTTTTGAGGCCGCGCGCGTGAGTTTCACGGAGCAAATAATCGTTAGAACGGGTGAAAGTTCTATATCTCTCTTTGCTCCACTCTGCTTCATTCTCGCACCGCGTCTATACATATACGAATTATTCCAATTCACAGTCTCGCGAAGGCTTTTTCGTGACGTGTACTTTCGCAAACTCCAAACCCACTTTTGTTCTTCATCCGCTCGGACGGACGGTTTTACTTATCATTTTCTTTTTTCTCTTCATTAAATATTTTTTTGTCTTTTCTCCTTTTCATTTTCTACTTCGCGGCAAGGAGATGCCGCGCACGTACTAACGCGTACCGCATACGTGCCGTATGGGAATTGAAGAATCGACGCGGTTGCAGAACGCGATCGCGCGATACGATGTAAATTGGTGCAACGAGATAAAGAAACGGTAACGGCGAGGAAGATAAGGGGCGAACTCGATTGTGGAAGCGCGAGGCAGCTATTGGCATACTGTTTTTCATTCAAGGCGAAAGAGCGCACTCGGATGGGCCGCGACAGCAACAACCTCTACCCATGCCAGAACTTCGATAGTTCATCATTTATCGATGCATTACGTTTTTTTCTTCTTGTTTTGCATTGCCAGATTAAAAAGTCCGCAAAAGCTCGAAATGTGGAGAATACGATTTTTTAATGCCTAGTCTTATAGCATGGGGTCTTAACTTTAAGGGGGGGAGATCCCTTTATAACGGAAGGAAGAGCTTATGGCCGAAAATGTATTCCACGAGGAGGCTGGGGGACTAGTTTATGGCCCTGGAGTCGAAGATTAAGGGGTTACCCCCAATTGCGATTTTGAAAAAATCGATTTTTTTTATTGCACTTTTTTGAAGTATAAGTATCCGGGCCCATACTTCTGTATGGGCCCGGAATAGATGACTCTATGTAAGTTTACAAAAAAAAATATTTTCTTCGTGTAAACTGAAATTGAAACTTTAAACGTGTTTTTCTCAAAATGGCATTTCTGAAGTCGGTGACCAAGATTACTCGAACACTAATGAACCGATCTTCTTGAAATTTTGCAGGCTTATTTAATACATAAAAATGTAGTCTTTAATCGTTCGATTTTTTTTCGTTAAAATCGAACCATTAACTTTGACTGTCCGCCATTTTGTGAAAAATGAATATTTTTTTAAATCCTTCGATTAAAGACTAGTTTATACTTATATTTGACTAAATCCATCCGCATTTTTTTTTCAGATGATCCACTTCGCCGCAATGTTGGTCACCGCACACCGTGTATGTAAAAACATTATTTCATTGACGGCCATTTGCCACTAAACAATGTAATATTTTTCAATAAAAAAATTACTGAAAGTTCTTCAAGATGTGTTCTTTAAGATGGTATGTTGATCGATTAAAAAAGTTTTTTTTAATTTATTTGTCATTAAAATGTTGGAGCTGTGGCAGAGTGTTACAGCAATGTAGGCTTCATGTAGACTGTGATTTACAAAGAAATCAATTTTTCTTCAGTTAGAACATATATAGTTTCTATTTGACGGTCATTAATATTAAGGAAAGGCAAATTTAAGAGAATGCCACGTATGTACAAAAAAATCCACATTTCACGCCAAATTTCTGTACATTTTTTATTAAAAAACTAATTTTTTTTTTCTAATTTTTCAAAAACAATTCTCGTCAAGTAGAAGGTAGCAATATTATCAATATTTCTGCCAAGTTTCAACTCAATCGGCTTTTCGGTTTTTTAGTAATCCTGCAACCCAATTTTGAAAGTTCAAATAGAATTTGAAACAAATTGCACTAGGTATTTGTGGTAATTAAATACTTAAGTAATCTGTTACAAAGTAACTAAATTATTAATTACAGTAGTAATTGTAATGGTTAGTTGTCAATTTAAGGCCTTGGGCCACAGTAACGGATATAAAATCATGTGCGTATTAAACATTTTTTTTCGTATTGAAAAGTGATTCATTCATAAAATTAATTACACATCTATTTAGTATGAATATCAAGCTGGTAGAAAATATATGTATATTTTTTTCGATGTACAAAATGGCCGACTTATATTTTTTTTTGTTATCTTTTTTAGGCGCTCCGCGGAGTGACATTTGGCATCCACAATTTTTTACCCAGAACAAAAAACAAAAATTCTCGTCAATCTACATTAGAACACCTAGAGAAGTACATACGGAATTTAAAAAATATTGTTTTATTCAAAAGTTGTAGGTATTTGAACTTAAGAAATGAGATTTCAGTGAAAAATTTGGTCATAACTGCTCATAAACTGCTCATAAAATGAAAAGTTTTCGATTAATCAGAAATTCCGTACGTACTTCTCTGCGAAATGCAATTAGGAATATAACTTTTAAATTTGAAGTAAATCGAGTGAAAATTGTCGAGGTTATTTGTCACGCCAATTGGATAAAAGCTGTTTCGAGAAGTTTCGAGTAGTCGGCCATTTTGTACATCGAAAAAAAATTCTAACAGCTTGATATTTATACTAAATAGATGTGTAATTATTTTATGAGTTAATCACTTTTCATACGAAAAAGAATTGTTAAATTCGCACATGATTTTATACCCGTTACTGTGGCCTAAGGCCTCAATACGTGTACGTATGATATACGAAAAATAAAATGAACAGCACAAGTAGCGTCCATACATTTAATTGCCAAAATGCTCAGCGGCTTTTGAGATGATGCAATTTTTTCGAGTTCGTTCAAGACAGCCGATATGTTCAATTCGTGCGATCCTGAATAACTTCGCCGATTGTGCAAAATTTGTTGTTCAAACTGTGCAGTTATCTTTATCGGCACGGATGCCAATGGGGGACCAAAAATCAAGTAAATCGTACGAGTAGTTTTTTTACAATTAATTTTCGAAACATCCACCGATGTTTAGGAGGCAAGTGCGGTGTCTCAGTCGATTAGCAACCACCCAAACTCCTCGTCCCCAATCTCAATGATTCCAGTGTGAGAAACTCCGTGACCTAATTAGGTTGGAAGGTGCTGACCTCAAGCTAATTCTAAGCAGCCTAGGAATCCTCCACGCCCAAGGGGATCAAAAGTACAGCGAGCATCACGAGAACTATGAAGGACCCCATGGGCAAATCACGGGCAGCCGCCAGCAGCGTGGTGGCCAATGCCTGCAACCTCTCGTTATTGTAACAATTGTTGCAACAACGATCAGAGGCGTTTCATGACCTTCCATGAGATAGCCAACGAGAAAGATGATCAAATGAACGGATCTTCACTTTTTCAGATCGAGTAAAAGTGCTCGCTGCCACTGCTTCGTGCTCTTCAACAACGTGTGCCGCGACCACGAGACGGTCAAAGAGAACAGGTAAGAGGGAGATGGAAGGTTGGAAGGGGAGGGCTTGAGAGAGGGAGCCGTTTTAGCCAGGCGCTTCCAACAGACCAAGAAACGGCAGCACAACGATGTGGCGGCAATATCGCTTTCACTCCGCGAGTTCTCCTCGTTGCTTGAGCACACGTTACAGCTCGAGGGCTCTCAATTGTCTAGGTATACGAGGAGTTTGGAAATTGCGCCGTCTCCAAAGTTATCTGGTATTCCACATGGGCGACCAAAAATCACGTCGCATTGTCGTACAAGTGGAGGTATTGTAACGTGGGCGCGAGAGACGAATCTCTTCGTGTTTGATGTTACTCAGGTAGCATCAACACCGACGGGATCTGCAACACGCATTGGTGATCGCAGACGCTCAGTGGTACGAATCTGATACGCCTGGAATGGCCTTTTCTTTGAGGCTCTTTGGGTAGGGAGTTTTTTTTTCAATGAAACGAATGACTTGGCGCACTATGAGCATCACTACTAAATCCCACTTCATTGGAAAATAGATAAAAGCTCAGCAGGTGAAGATTCAAATAATCTTCGGTTTTTTATCGAACGTATTGCAACCAAATGTGGTCCATTAGGGCCATTTTTCTTCGAAGACACCAGATTGTGGTTTGATTACTTCAAAACGTTGGTTAGACTTGAAGAAACGATTCATTGATGCTCCACTTATGAGGCTGATGTTCCTTTGATTTACAAGTCCAATGGAACTCTCCGTTTAATTCGAACAAATTTGATACTTGTATTAATAATTAATAATAATTTCTCAGAATAAAATAGATGCCTTTGTGCAATATGCACACATCTCCTAAATCCCATTTGATTGGGAATCAAATAAACGCTCAGCAGGCCAAGATTCAAACGCATTTATCTGTTGATTAAATATATTTTTTCTCTCAGAGCAGGAGATGGGTGTTCATCATTTGACACGAGCCAAATTCCGCATAATTGAGAATCAAACGAAAGCGCAGCATGCGGAGGAACATTTTGATTTTTCAATTAGAGACACTTTTTCCCTCGGTCTACTCGCGACTGGTCGGCTTCAATATTAGCATGCTTCCGGTCGAAACTTTTCCCAGGCTGAAGGATATCCAGGTCAAACTTTGTCGTTGGTCAACTGCCTGAAACTCCAGATGATTCTTTCGCCATAGCCGCAGAGTGAGACCTGGTATACGAGCTCTATCGGTGACACTTCTGGGTATGAATGCACGGCGCTTGGAACCAACGGACGCGTCGTTTTCTCCAGAGCAGTAAACGTTACACCGTAACCTTAAAAAAATGCTCCACTACAATTTTCTTTGTAGTCTCGTGCGGAACACAGCCGAAACATCTACTGCGTGAATACGTTGACGAATAATGTGAATGAGTAATTTCCTCGATAGCCGACGAGGGGGAGAGTCTACTGGGGAGAACAGAGCGCACTTCGGAACAGCGAACGAAAGGCTTAAATATCACTGGAGTGAAAATAAGGAGAGCAAAAGAGCGAGGAGAGAGAGAGAGAGAGAGAGAGAGAGAGAGAGAGAGAGAAAGAGGCGATGGAAACACCCTGCAGGAAGTGCAGTCTGCTGGAGGCGAACAAAGGATTCGTCGCATCAGGCTCGCTGTACCTTGTCCTCGCCCGCACTACGGTTGACCCTCTTCCGCAGATGCCGTTTGCAAGCGACACTGAATCCATGCAGCAGGTCCGACGAAGCGCTAATGCCAAAGTACATGATCGAAGGTGAGAAAAAGTGCATCAACGTAGGCAATTTTACATACGCTTTGATCGGATCACCGAGAAGCCCTCTCTAGCCTTCTGCTAGCCTCCATCACAGCAAACCCTAATCTTGAAGCCTCTTCTGTCTTCCCTAATCTCCCAGATGTCTCCAGCTTGCCTAGTACGTGATCAAGTCATATATAATCAGATCACACTTTCAGGTGCCATCTCTCGCCAGGATGGACCTGGCGGATTCTCATAATCAAGATGTGAACGCTGCATCGACATGAATTCCATTGATCCCATTATCCAATGAGGAATTAAAGTACCGTTCCTTACTCGAGCCCCATCCCAATTGGAGGGATCTTCTCTATTCGTTGCTCATTCCAGCTACGGAGAAACAGCCAGCTAGAGAATCTCTGCGATGGCTCTAATCGGACATTATGAGGTTTCCAGGTCCCCGAAGATGTGGGTGACTGTCGAACCCTCACTAAATATGGTTAGCCAAGATTGCGTCTTCCCTGATAATAGCTACAACGGGTGTCAGGTCTAAAACGAAGACATCTTCGTTTCTCATTGGTGTGCCGAGATTTTGGACCCCACACGTAACAATTGAGCAGTTGTCTGGACAAAGCGTCCTGCAAATAAGGATAACGCATCTACCTGTCGAATCACTCGTCAACGACTGCAATTGGATTAAATGCCAAGAGTGTGACAATACCGAACACCTGGCAGGTTAACGCAGAAGGAAACCTTCTCTCGCATTCATTGCGAATATGTAATAGATGTAAATCCAAGTAGAAGTACCTAAGCAAACGGACACACGAAGGTACGCAGCTTTATTATCTCCGGTCGAGTAGTATCGATCTTCCAACACCTTGGGCAGCAGTCGTTTCATTTAAAGCAGCACGCGTGTTCCGTACTTGCGGCATATATGTCTACGATTCATTGTACATCGAGCTCACATTCTAGGCATACTCCACACGACTATAGCATTCATGTGTTCAGTGGTATACACATCGTGAGCATACGAACGTAGGATTATCAATCAGTATGGCGCGCAAACTATCCTCCATCACCTTGGTAGCCGACACCAATCTTGTTCATCTTTCGTTGTGTTTAGGTGTGTCGTTAATGGCTATTCTTCTTCTTCCTTTTACTTGCTGAAGCCCATAGTCGCGTCTGGCTCGCGTCCGTCTCGGATGATGTATTACAGCATGACGTGAGAAATCGACAAACACGATAAATCCTCCAGACACGTTACAACTCCGGGATCTTTGGGAACGTCAGCTCCAACTGCGATTTCCCGAACTATTTCGATTTGAAAGTCTACCAAGGGAATGGATACCGCTAATGAGAAAGTCGGGAAGCCAAACGAGCGTAGTTTACGGTCGGGTCTCGATTGTATCGGGGGATCCGAGTGATAAACTTGGAACGTCTAAATCGTTCTGGCTGCCGGAAACCAGAAGTTCCGGAGCGACATGCTGTAGGTATAAAATATTCTCGGGCTACATACGTCGAAGCTCCGTTGTCCATGGAAACAACTGGAGCTTAGTAGGACGGAGTGAAATCGCGAAAGCCACTCGCACACACACACACACATGCCGGTGAATGGGAAGGCGTACGCATACAGCGTCAAAAAGCCGCACACGCCTGTTGGAGAGATGAGGTGGCCCCCAAGGTGAGGTGACGTTTTTGGGACGAACAAAGGATCATTCCCGCCTGGCCACGTAGCCACAGCTCGTTCGGTCTGAAAGAGAGATGGCGAAACTTGGAGGTTGTATCAGCCTCGAATCCAGGACGATTCGTGCATGTCTCCCGGGTCTTTCATTTTCGATCCGACTGTTTGCGTAACAGATGCGGCTTGAAGTCTCGTCGCGACCGGGAGCGTAACCCACATTATTTAATTGAGCTCTATTAATAACGTGGTTATGTAAGTCCGAAGGCTTATCAACGAGCGGAACGGTTCGACGGTGAGATAAATCTACGCGGGACAAAATGGCGAATGAAAAATGGCGTTACGAGCGTTGATTGGGACAGCGAGAAACCAGGCTGCATTTATCAATGAGGAATCGGAGTCTGCGTTGGATGCTGAAGAACAGACCGTGTATACATTGCAGGCGGAGTTTATCAACGTTGGAAAGGCAACGGTCCGCAGTTTTCATCCCAACTTCGCGTTCTCGTGTTCTTCCGCTGTTCGCTCAACATACCAGCGAAGAATCATCCTGACAAGTAGCGAAGTGGCGCAATAAAGCAACCCGAGTGCAGGGAACGATAGGAAACGTTTACTGGAGCACCGCAACATTTGGAAGCCTCCATCATTAGGCGGGTATGCTCCAGTCTTCACCAAGGTGGTAAGTGGTGGTACGGGCGAAGGCATCTTACGACTGGATACCTCGCGTCTGGCGGTTGCAGAGCTCTTTTAGTAGGTGTGCGTGTGCGCGTATGGGTGTGCAGAGAAAGGATGGGGCTACGATCCTACTCATTGGGACGACGAAGACAGCCGACGATAAACGAGAGCCTGTGGTTAGCCTAGATCACCCAACACATTCGTATCTATCTACGTCCTATTTTATTTACGATTTAACGAGCCAGTGGCGTTTGTTCGTCAATTCGAGCGAATGCATAGTTTTATAGCCTGGGGTCTCAACTTCAATTGGCAATGACGATTTTGGAAAAATTCCCTCAATTGACCGGGTTATGGCCATTTTTGTGAATGGTCGGATCCACGATGTTGAAGTTTGCATCGTTGGAGTGTAACAAAAGTTCTTCATTTCCTCATTTCCATTAACGTCCAGAATCGTTTCTTGAAGCTTTAGGCTGAAGATCTCCAATGGATCTTGAAAAACGTTTGAACGATTTTGGAGGGCTAATGTGCCGAAGAAAAAGAGGCTTCGAATCTTTTGTTGCGTTCCAACGATGCCAACTTCAATGTCCTCGGAACCCAACGATCGCGCAGAAATGCTCCACTGCCATTTAATATTTTTCTTTTGCGTTTTTTTTTTCAAACTGATGTTTTAGGAAACGGTGTAAGTCGTAACGTAAAATCAATTCATTTACTTCAAATTCGGACGAATAATAGTTCATAACATATTCTATCGTATGACTAGATGATTTTTCGATATGTTCATCCATTTGTTAACAAACGAATAAAATAATGTTTTTTTTTCGTGGTAAATCGAACTTTTTTTCCACAGCTTGTCATTTTCGTAATTTTCGAAAGTGCAAAAAAGTATCCAGTCATACGAGAGTTTTATTATTGTACTAAAAGTACATTTTTTATTTTTTATTTAAGATCAACAGAACCATTTTATTTCCAACCACCACAACCACCAGATATTTCAGATCACCAGAACCATTTCATTTCTAACCACCAGAACCACCTACGCCGATTGGCCACGCTGCAACGGCGGCCCTTTTTCAAATTATAATAATTTCATTGTTAATCAATATTTTACAATTTAAAGAAACTCAATTTCGTTGAAAATGTATATTAATTATGTGTAAAATCCCAACCTCTTTGTCCTAATGCTTTCATCAGAAAAAAAATACTAAATATCGACCTGTTTTTTTTTGGGTCCCAAGCTTTTTCCCCCAAAGTAATGTTCAAAATTGCAAAAACGTATCCAGTCATACGGAACTTTTATTATTATACTAAAAGTACTTTTTTTTATTTCGGATCACCCTAACTGCCAAAACCACCTGCACCGATCGGCCATGCAGCAACGGCGGCCCCTTCAAATTATACTAATCTCGTTGTTAATCAATATTTTTCATTTAAAAAAAAACTCAACCTCGGCTAAACTGTGTATTAATTTTGTGTAAAATCCCGATCTCTTTAACCCGATACTCTAATTAGGAAAAAATACTGAAAATCGACCTGTTTGTTTGGGCCCCAAGCTTATGCAGACGCGTCAAGCATAGTCTTCAGCATCATGAGGAAGCCCTCAAGTAAATATTCAATGTAAAACAGTCTCATTATCTCCGCCCAACCCAATTTTCGATGTTTTTTTGTCTGACAAACTATCTCCGAAATTCTTTTTCGTCTAGACCGCAAAAACCGTATTTTCCTCAAATACATGAAAAACGGCATTTCGCCAGGAGCCCTCAAACACCAGGACCCTAAAATCGATACCCGCAACACTGAGAAAAAAACCAATTGAATTAAAAAAATATATTGGTTGATTCGAATAAATGTCTGATCGCGGAGTGCCACCGATATATGAGATTGTTACAATACTATAAAATATTGGAAAATGTCATTGATTCGAATAACATATTATTTGATTTGAAAATTTCTTCTGTTCTCTGAATATCTATATTATCCTTCAAATAAAATTATATTTTATTGAAATCATGCTATATACAATCCGTAGATGTATGGATGAAATAATCAAGCGGTTGCTACAACATTTTTTATCTCGTACAAAAATGTAATCAATAGAATGAATTATTTCTTTACTACATCGAAACGAATATGCCGTGAGACGTAAATTTTTCAATTTGTTTTAAATCTTAAATAAAAAGTTGGAATGATCGTCCACGATAATAGTGGAGAAAATATCAGATATTCAGCTGATAAGAACGGATACTACAGTTTGATCTTAGCCACAGGCCAAGAAGCGATACTCTTTATAGTTTCTCCGGCCTTTAAGGGAGACTTTGTCCTTGAAATTTTCAAAAAATCAATTTGAGCTAACATGAGCAGCTAGAAGAAGAGGAGGGATGCCTCTATGGACCAGGCATTGCCGATTAGCGGTAATTATAAACACATTTGTGTAAACACATTACAAAACTTTAAACGCGTTTTTCTCGAAAACACGTTTTTAAAAATGGCTGACATTCTCCTGACCGCTGTAATTAACATATCGACCTGAAATTTGGAGAGCATACTCAGAAAATATGTCTTCACGGAATGACGGATCGTTTTTTCGATAGATACATTTTTGCATTTATTATTTATCTTTTTATGCGAAAAAAAACGCGAAAATTCGATTTTTTTTTCAATTGCCGCCATTTTCCGAAATTTGTACTAAACGAAAAACCCATCCGTCATTCCATGACCAAAGGGTCACAGATTGATAATATGCTTTGAATTTGTGTTTCAGATCAACAAAGAGGGGGCAGTGATGTCAGCCGTTTACCTCCCGCGATTTGAGGACCTGTTTTCGCGGAGCTGCAACGGCCGCGATTTTGGTTTTTTTTTTCAAAAAAAAATTGTTAACGTTCTGTATATCATGAATAAAAGCAACAAAAAAACCGCACTCAAAAAGCTTTACTCGTTTCCTTTTAAAAAAAAATAAAATGTAAACACCTGAAATATGGCACTCCAAGGACAAAGTCTCCGTTAAGTAGATTTTCGGTTCGCGCTACGCTCACGCGAAACGAGCGCGCGTGCGGCTTCTAGCGGTGACTCCGATAACTACGGGTTTCCTCATACCTATAATTTCGGTGGCGCTCGGCCATGATTTAGTTGAATTTTTTCAACCAAATGCGCAAGAAACAAATTTTATTTTCGCATAATTTTTTAACCAATTCAGACATTTGCTTAATATTTTCCAATCAAAATAAAATATTAAGATTTTAACGAATAATGTACTTGAAAATCAATATCGGATATGGTGAAAAAAAAAATAACATATTTACTCAATAAAAATTTTATCGAAATCAATCGAGTGAAATTCAATTTTTCCAGTGTACTCGAATCAACAATATTCATGATATGAATTAAAACGCTTTTTGTTCGTTGCAGAAAATGCATTCAAAACTATATAATTTGTTCGCCATATTTTTTTAGATAGTTTCAGTGATATATTGTTCTCGGCTAACAATATATCTTTTGAATGAAAAAAAAAATCAATTTTATCATGTTATAAAAGTCAATAGCGTTTTGTTTGGACTAATAATTCCGATTACTTACACGAACAATTTTACAATTGAATCAACGAAATTTCATTCAATAATGCCAATAATATTGGATCAATGATTTTTTTTTCTGTGCATAGCCACGATCCAAACATCGAGCACGAACGCGAGCGTAGTCGCGGTCAAAAGCCATTACATTTATAAGGCCATCAACGTCATCGCCACACTTCAGCACACATCAATTAGATCATGCAGAGAGCCTCAGTCTCCTCATTACCATAACAAGCCTCGTATCCCCGCCTCAACGTGAGATCCACTCGAGGTCAAGCTGTCACCGTGCGAAATAATGAATCATCAAAGGAGAGTGGAGTACTACACCTCAATGAGGTTTATCGTACGAGCAGTAATCTTTGTGTGCCGACCGCTCGTGCTCCATCGCCTATATCGTCTTCTTCCTGTATTTACAAATGTGTGCCAGAGTTGAATATGCACACGAGGGCAACACAATGTGGTGGAGATGTGTGTCGAAAGAAGTTGTGCGGGCGGCTCGGCGTTTGTGTGCCCGTTGGCCGTGGGTGTGGCACAAGTTGTGGCTACACGACCTCGCTGTTGAATCGGCCTGCGCTCCAGGCCAGCCCAACATCGAGGTTTATAAAGAACGAGAGAGGCCCGGTCGAACCTTCGGTCTCGCTTCATTGAACGAAATAGGCCAGGCCGCGTGATATATTTGAGGCTCGAGAGGCTTTGCGTTGGAGCTTTTTTTACTTCTTGTCTGTTGCTCCACGGCGATTGGCCCGAGGACACACGGACCCACGTCGGGGATCGAGGAACGTCGTTTCTTCGGTGGCCTTGTCGAATCGTTTCGATGGCCAAAAGAATTTGACGGGAATGCTGACCTAGGCGAAAGGCTCGCGCGCGCCTTGTCCGTTCGTCATTGAGAACTTGGGCAACCATGTCTCGATGGTTACATCCGTAGCCTCCTTCATTCGCAATTTTATTGCGTTATTATACGGTGGATATTAATTGAGGTCCCATGTGTCGAAGGATATACGGGAGTACGTTATCGGCGGGTCTTGATTGCGCACGAGTATCGAATTAGCGAGCTACACGGGCTGCCTTCGAATTCTACCTGCCGCGTGAGCCGGTGGTCTTTGTTCTTGTGCAATCGGCTGGTCGAGTGATTTTCTGCTCATGTGGAATTATACTTGGGCTTAGTGCCATTATTCGATGTTGAGAATGGGGTAGTCGGCTGGAAACGGTCATTTGGGGAGGCTGAAGAATGATTGGTGGACAAATGGAATATTAGGTTGTTTTGGGAATTGTTTATTCTGGAGAACTAACGGGTATTGGAATGGATAAAATGTTTTATCGTACGGTCGTGCTGTATATTGGAAGCGGAAAAAAATTAAAAGGCTAGTTCAGTGACAGGTGATTTTGTAGGTGCCGCGGGTGCTAAATCCAAGTTTGCCTGAAAATCGGGATGTAGAGTTTTTTTAGGGGATGAAGGTTAATGCCAAAGTACAACCCTTACGAGGTCGGCGCTGGGAGATAAAATGTTCAGAAAAATCCGGGCTTTATTTTTGTGCACGGCGCCGAAGTCGTAGAAGTTCATTTTGGGGGTGAAAAAGTGGGGTGACTCTTTAGGAAGAGTTCATACAATTTTCGTTCAAATGGGAACGTTGTAGGTCTTGAAAAGACGAGTTGATCGAGTTTTGGGTGGTTGAAGGGTGGTTCATAGAAACGTGGTTCATAGAAAGAGGGAGGATCAAATGATCATCCCTCTACGATAATATCTTCGCCCCAAAAAAATTGTTGAAATATTTTTAAAAAATTGTTTATTGAATAACTCAAAAATAAAAGCTTTTTCGGAGATGGTTCAAACGAACGAAATGTAGAGAATAATTTTCTCTACATTTCCGTTTCTATGAACCACCCTTGAATTTGGCTCTTTCCAACCCCTCTCGGGGGTTAAAAATTCAAAATGAAATTCTGGGGGAACTATCGACCGAAAATAAAAAGATGCGAGTTTGGCGCTGTGGACTAAAATTTAGCTGATGGTTCAAGCTATAAATTGCTCCATGGCGGAAAATTCTGGCGGTCAATAGTTTTCCCAGAATTTCATTTTTTGTTTTCAATCCGCGAGAGGGGTTAAAAGAGCCAAATTCAAGGGTGTGTCATAAAAAAGAAAATATAGAGAAAATTATTCTCTACATTTCGTACATTTAAACCATACCCGAAAAATCGATTGTTTTTTAATTATTCAATAAATTTTTTTTTTTAGTATTTCAACCATTTTTTTGGGGGTGAAGATATCATTGGAGAGCAATGATCAAATACTCGATCAACGCGTCTTTTCAAGGGCTACAACGTTTTCATTTGAACAAAAAGTGTACGAATTTATCCTAAGGAGTTATTGAATTAAAACTGATTTGTCAAAAATTCACCCCACTTTTTCACCCCCAAAATGAACGACCACGACTTCAGCGCTGTGGACAACTAAAGCCCGGATTTTTCTGAACATTTTGTCTCATGGTGTCGACCGTTGTCAACGTTGTAGTTTGGCGTCAATCCACCCACATCCCCCTTCATCCCTTAAAAAAACCTGCACCCCGATTTTTAGGCAAACTTGGATTTTGCACCCTCGGCACCTACATAATCACCTGTCAAAAAACTGGCCTTCTAATTTTTTCCGATTACGGGGTTTTTCAGCAACAGCACAACTGTACTATTAGGGTTTCATCTCAATATTTCGTTGGCCAGCTGTGAATCACTAATTTCCTTGGTCCAAGTGATATTTTTCCTCTGTGGTGAACATTTTCATAGTGGAACTCTCTTTCGACTAGCTACTGTGCATGTACCAGCTTCGAAAGAAGAACGAAAACTGGTACCTGTTTTTCATCTCGATGTTTGACCCCAAACGCTTGTTAGAAACTAAAAGGGATAAGGGTATTGCCCTAGAATTCTTATTCTTTGCCCGCGAAGAAACCTGGTGGGGAAAAACGCAATTTCGTTGACTTTTGGCGACCGGAAGCGAGGCACGTATCAAGGGTCTCGAGTCGTAAGATAAATGATAGGTTGGCAGGTAGCTAAGAGGTCACACGTGAGAACTCGAACCAGTCAGTGCTCTTCATTCTTGCTACGCAATCGACTGTGCACCCCGAGTAGAAATATTGTCAGGCTGGCCTGATATTTGATCTGCGCCTGATCCGTTTGTAGTACGAAGGCCTTACTTAAGTTTGCCTTAATTTGCCTGATCAAGCTGGGGTCAGGCGGTGGTCGAGCAACCGGACTTACGGCTTACTTCAATTCGCCTGACCCGGCTAGCTTCAGGCGATGTCAAGCAACTGGACTTACGGGTTACTTCAATTCGCCTGATCCAGCTAATTTCAAGCAATCATCATGTAACTGGACTTCTACAGTTTGGCGCTAAAAACGTGCCTAACCTCATCTTGTCAAATGATACACAGACACGAGAGAAGCACGAGACATATTATTAATCACTTTATACATTTTTACAAATAACGTGTACGTTGTGAATAAGATGGACAAACACAATCGGAAGAAGATTGCGCAACGACTATGTCTGCGTGAATAGCGGGCTCTAAATAAGGGAAAAAACGAAGAAATAATACAGCAGCAGGTTAGTATAACAATTAATTTTTTCAAAGACTTACAATTCTTAAATCTATAAATATAAATTGAATTAAATCTGACTGTAAATTAACCATACGCCAAATTATATATGCGTTGGTTGAAATATTTATTATGATACATTTGACAGATCCGGAACAGATCCGCTCAGCGAGGAACAACTCGAAATTCCTGAGGATTGGCATGTGTTGGCGCTACCACTATGTAAGTAAATTTATATTTGTTTTGTGTATCGCTTTTATGTTTCTTTACTTGGTCCGTCTCCTTTGTCAGAGGAGAAGAAGAGACAGCGTAGGCCAACCAAATAATGGTAAGCTGACAGCGTAGTTCAATCTGGTAAATGTTTTGCCATTGGTGCTGATTAGCCCGGACAGCGCAGGCTAACCGAATAATAATAAGTTGACTGCGCAGTTCAGTCAAGTGAAAGTAATTCCATCGGTGCAAGTTAGCCCATAAGAAATGCACTTCGGATGGACATTACATTCACTGAACCGCACTACGCTGTCAACTTACCATTATTTGTTTAGTCTTCGCTACGGGCCCGGACAGTGTAGGCTAACCGAATAATGATAAGTTGACTGAATAGTTCAGTTAAGTGAAAGTATTTCCATCGGTGCAAGTTAGCCCATAAGAAATGCACTTCGGATGGACATTACATTCACTGAACTGCACTACGCTGTCAACTCACCATTATTTGGTTGGTCTTCGCTGTACGGGCTCTCCTGCTTTGATTCTAATTTTCGTTAAAAAATGACCGCTCGCAGCTTTTGCAACATTTTTTTTTCTTCTTTAAAGTAGATAATTGGATGGTGAGAAAAAGAAAAAAAATAGAGCTCAATTTTGTGCCACCCTAATAAAATAATGTGCATACCTTATATAGATATATATGTAGACATTGAATTCTAAGTGGGATGAACATTTTCGTATTTTTCAGTGGCTGTCATTTCGAAATATAGGGAACACGGAATAGAAGTTCTTTCGAAGCAAATTGGACAAGCTGTTGGAGCGGTATCAAGGCCTGATTAATTCAGCAAAAGACTGGGACAAGTTTCGAGCGTCGCGTAAAAAAACGAACAGAACGCCCAATATAACGTTTCCTAGAAACGTCTGGTCATAAAAACGTTGAGCTCTGTTTACTTTATTCACGAAGTTTCTTAAGTTTTTGTTTGAAAAATATATTAGTTTATTTCGGGATGATAAGTGGAATATAATACAGTGATATATCTTAGTTTATTTCGAGTTTTTGTTCTATTACAAATACAAGAAAAATGATGTTTGTTTTCCATATAGATATATGTGAAAAATATATGTGATAAATTTTATATTAAGATTAAAAAATAAACGACCAGCGTTATTTATAAAGTGGTACCTTTTTCTCTTTTTTGTATGCGTTGTATTTTTTATTTCAGGAAAAAATCGGTCATCCTGAGTCGTGAAAAATCATATGATTTTTCATTTTGATCAAGCCGTGAAAAATTAAGCCCTTATCAGGCCTTAATTTTTTACGCTGATCAGGCCTTGATCTTTTACACTGACCAGGCCTTGATTTTTTACCCTGATCAGGCCTTGATAGTTTACCCTGATCAGGCCTTGATTTTTTACCCTGATCAGACGGAAGTCAGGGATTGTGTTTCAAAAATGATCAGGGCTTGATAAAAAATTCTGATCAAGGCTGGAAAAAGAAGTCAGGATGCCTGATCAGGTGCTTATTGTAGCTGGAGCAAGATTTCTACTCGGGACGTTGATTCAGTCACTAGAGTTATGACAACGTCCAACAGTCATGAGTCAATGACAACGTCCAACAGTTCCGAGCCAATGACAATGTCCAACAGTCATGAGGCAGTAACAACGTCCAACAGTCATGCGTTAATGACAACGTCCAATAGTCATGAGTCAATGACAACGTCCCACAACAGTTTTACAGAATTGACAGTAGTACAATGCCAATTTGGGGAATATTGAGAATTCGGTTCAACGAAATGCCCGAAACGAACGCTTCGTTCTACAACCTGAAACGAAAAAACTGAGCGCGCATCAATTGGGCGAGCGAGTTGTGGAGGGTCCCATTCGCCGGAGTGTTGAAGTCGGAAAGAGTCAAAGGCGATTTTTGTTACAATTGATACACCGGTCTCCGTCCCGTTAGTAGCTGGCGGACGTTCATTCGCGTGTGAAATCAATTTCGACCCACGTCCCCCTTTCTCGTTCCCAATGTGGCACAAATGTTCAACAGATATTTCCTGTGCCGAGAGAAAAAGTATATTCTAAAAAAAAACACTTGGCTAAGCTTCTATTTGATTCCCAATCAAGAGGGATTTAGTAGACACGCTCATAGTGCGTTGAGCCATTTGTTTGATTGGAAGAAC
This sequence comes from Ophion slaviceki, assembly GCA_944452715.1. Classification (NCBI taxonomy): domain Eukaryota; kingdom Metazoa; phylum Arthropoda; class Insecta; order Hymenoptera; family Ichneumonidae; genus Ophion; species Ophion slaviceki. Next base: position 12,181 of record CALYCA010000529.1, on the reverse strand, counting down.
TCCCTAATAGAATTTTCAGCGCACTCGTGAACACGAGCACCACACTTGTTCGGATCAAAGGCAGCATTTCATCGGGACTAGGAATCAAAGAGATGTTTCCTTCATAAGCCTCAATTAAATACAGGCGATACTTTAAGCTTGACCAACGTTCCGAAGGAATAAATCTGCAATTTGGTGTTTTCGGAGAAAAATGATCCCAATGGACCATATTTCGTTGTAGTCAGTGGATAAAAACACAAAAGATCATTTGAATCTTCATCTGCTAAGCTTTGATTTGATTCCCAATGAAGTGGGATTTACTAGACGTGCTCATAGTACGTAAAGCCATTCATTTTATTGGAAAAAAAACTCTAATCGAATCTTTAGCGCACTCGTGAACACAAGTACCACGCTTGTTCGAATCAAACGACGCGTTTCATCAAGATTAGGAATCAGAGACGTTTGCTACACGAGCCTCAATAAAATACAGCCGTTACTTCAAGTCTGACAAACGTTCTGAAAACATTAAACCGCAATTTGATGTCTTCAAGAAGAGATAGTCCCAAAGGACCGCATTGGATTGTAGTGCGTTCGATCAAAAATAAAAATGACGTTGAAGTTCGCATCGTTGGAATGCATCGAAAATGTTTTTTTTTCTTCAAATTTCCTTTGGCCGATTTTGAGCTGCGAAAATCACGCAAACATTTTTTAGCATTCTTGTTTAGCGATCCACAACAAATTTGCAAATTATGATTTTGGATAATAATGAAAATGAGAAATGGAAAAGAATTTTCGTTGCATTTCAACGATGCAAACTTCAACCCCATAAATAAAACATCATTTGAATCTTCACCTGCTAAGCTTTTATTTTATTCCCAATGAAGTGGAAATTCAGTAGCCTGCAAACCTATAAACCTACCAAACACTACCAAAATTGTCGCGCACTTGTGAATACAATTATCACACTTGTTCGAATCAAACGAAGGGTTTCATCAAGATTGGAAATCAGAGACCGGCGCTTCAGGAGCCTCAACCAAAAATAGCTATTACTTCAAGCCTAACAATCGTTCTGGAGAAATCAAATCGCAATTTGGTGTCTTCGAGGAAAAATGGCATTATGGACCACATTTTGTTGTAGTACGTTTGATCAAAACCAAAATATTATTTGAATCTTGACTTGCCAAGCTTTCATTTGATTTCCAATGAAGTGGGATTTAGTAGTCATGCTCATACTGCGCCAAGTCACTTGTTTGAAAAAACTCTACGAAAATTTTCGCACACTTATGAATACGAGTATCACACTTGTTCTAATCAAACGAAGCATTTCATCAAGATTAGAAATCAGAGATGTTTGTTTCACGAGCCTCAACCAAATACACCCGTTACTTCAAGCCTGACAACCGTTCTGGAGAAATCAACGCGCAATTTGGTGTCTTCAAAGAAAAATCACCCTAATGGAGCACATTTGGTGGACACCATTGGACCTGTTTCCTCGGTGTGATCCTGATGCATTCGCAACCCGTGGCATGTTCGCCTTTGGCGCCCCCTTTTGTTCATTTGATTCGGGAAATGGGTTTGACGGCATCTATAAATTGGACCTTTGGTTTCGCGTTCATTTCACCTGCGCCAGGCTGCAGTTGTCTTTGTCCCCCCTGTACATAGTAAAGGCCACAGGATCCTTTCACTCGGTTGTCCGCGGTAATTCGTTCGATCATCCAATCGATCGATCATTCAATCGTTCGGAGCGGGACTCCTGCGGTATTTTACACCGCGTCGAGCACCGAAGCAACTCGAACGTGATCAGGTTGGAGAATGACATATAGTTTTGGAGTTATGGCAATCTGAAGCGAGCAGACATGCGCGTGTTCACCTCGCTCGGATAAGTGGACCGAGACGAGAGAAGGAGAGAGAGGCAGAAAAAGAGGGGGGGGAGGGAGAGAGAGAGAGAGAGAGAGAGAGAGAGAGAGAGAGAGAGAGAGAGAGAGAGAGAGAGAGAGAGAGATACAGAGAGGAGGGGGCAGGAATTAAGGAGGGCAACGGACAACGGGCCCTTTTGTGCGTAGACGCACGCGTTCGTAAGAGCACACGTTGGGGCCGAGGGCAACGCGTTAATCATCAGTGCTGCCCCCGCTCGCTGATCTATGCACTATAACGGCGGCATAGCGTTAATTCGCCTTATTGCTATAAATCACCGTCTCCCGTTCCCGATCGCGCGCTAGATCACGTTGGTGGTCTGGCACGTACGAATCGCGGGAATATTTATCGATACGGGATATTAGACGCTTTAGCGAAATCGATTGCTCTTGCGATGTTCATAAAATATTCAATGTGCATCCCATAGGTGAAAGCTCCGACGGAACGTACTGGATACTCGGTCGGACTTCGGCCCTTAGATAATAATGACCAAATATTAAATATAATGCTATTAAATATTATCGATTAATTGAAGGTACGTTGGTAAATATTAAATGTCAATTAATTAAATGTAAGTTATTCAATATTCATTATTAATTAATTAAAGGTAAGTTATAAAATATTAAGAATTGAATAATCGAAGGTGAGTTAGTAAATATCAATTAGCAATGTATTAAAAATACCGAATTGCGAAAAATGAGTTTGGTGAACAATGAAATTGAAGCTTGCATCGTCGGAATGCTATGAAAATGATTCTGTATGAATTACTCAAATTTCTCTTGGCATATCAAGCGACGAAAGTTTGTCAATAATTTTTTAATTGCTTATCTAGATACGTGTGATTTAAATCTGGAAAGAAAGATTTTGTAGAATTATAAAAATTAGGAGATCAACATGTGAAGAAGAATTTGCATTGCATTCCAACGATGCAAACATTGGACCGCGACGAAAATTCATTTTTGATTATTGTTAGGACGTCATTGTCGAACAAATTTGGTAGTTTTATGACACGAAAATGACTGAAACGTTTTTTTAGATTTGTTCAAAGTTCTGCAATGCAAATTTTCGAAAAATATGCTCTTTAATTTAAATACACGTTTAAATGAATTTTCGTTGCGTCCAACGATGCAAATTCCAGGACTGAAAAATACGAACTCAAGATGATTCATTCAAGGGAGTACACTACAGTGTAATCCGAAAGAGCGATGGAAGCTTCGGCAGCTGATTGTAGAAAAACTACTAACGCGATTTATTTTTGCTGTATCATTAGTACCCATTAGTAAGGCGGTCAGATGGTGTATCTAATTTCGCCCACCTGGTTGGCCTGAAACAAAAAAACGAAATTTATCCATACCGTATCAGCTCTCGTCCGCCAGACGATTTTATCGGTATCATTATTTATCAAGCAAATATACATATATGTACCGAAACGATTTCTTCTATCAACAATGGTGAAAAAAGTCAGATGTTTCTTTTATCTGCCGTACAAGATTACTGAAGGACACGTCCGACGATAGTCGATACGACGCGATTCATCAACGAATTCCTTTTATTTCCGTGCCCACCAATCAGGTGGGCAAAGTTCGCTACTCCGCCCGAAAATTCGTCTGAATGGTTTTATTGCCAAAAAAGTGTATAATTTCCAAAAATCGACGCTTTCTTCATAACCGCAATGGAAATGTCCGATCTTCGGGACACGGAACACAAAGGAATCTGATTCTGCCATTCTCACGCGGAAGTCAACGATAGGAGCAGATGCGATCGACAATAATGATAACAAAGCGATTTAGAATGACAATGAACGCGCGCGAGAAATCTCGCACGATCGTTTGAGGCGTCGTGACGGAATGTCAAGGATTTTAGGGAAGGGGAAAGGACCTCGCGACAGTGCGGTGCCGGAAGCGCTCGTGCGTCATCTCCGATCAGACGAAGAACATCGAAAAGCGAACAAGTCCTCCCTCGTCGGAGGGTTTAAGAGAAGAGATACCTTGGGCGAGGAAAAAATTGGCTGATTTTAATGATTTTTTTTAAAGGAAAGATTCTTCATGATTTTTTAGACTTACACCCGTATTTATAGATGTACCTTGAAGAATCTTTATTCCTTATTCTTTGTTCAGAACAAAGAACAAGGAGGCCTTGTTTCTTGAGGCCTTAGGACGCAGTAACGTGTATAAAATCATGTGCGAATTTAACAATTTTTTTCGTATAAAAAAGTGATTCACTCATAAAATTAATTACACATCTATTTAGTATAAATATCAAGCTGTTAAAAAAATATATTTTTTTTTCGATGTACAAAATGGCCGAATACTCGAAACTTCTCGAAACAGCTTTTTTCCAATTGGCGTGACAAATAACTTCAACAATTTTCACTCGATTTACTTCAAATTTAAAAGTTGTGTTCCTAATTGCATTTCGCAGAGAAGTACGTATGGAATTTCTGATTAATCGAAAACGTTTCATTTTATGAGCAGTTTGTGAGCAGTTATAACGAAATTTTTCACTGAAAATTCATTTCTCAAGTTCAAAAACCTACAACTTTTGAATAAAACAATATTTTTTCAATTCCGTACGTACTTCTCTAGGTATTCTAATGTAGATTGACGAGAATTTTTGTTTTTTGTTCTAGGTAAAAAATTGTAGATGTTAAATGTCACACCGCGGAGCGCCTAAAAAAAAGATAACATAAGAAAATATTAGTAGTCGGCTATTTTGTACATCGAAAAAAAATATATATTTTCTATCAGCTTGATACTCATACTAAATTGATGTGTAATTAATTTTATGAGTGAATGACTTTTTCATACGAAAAAAAATTGTCAAATTCGCACATGATTTTATACCCGTTTCTGTGGCCTACCCCCTTAAGGAACGACTATGAATGCGGGTGTTAAGGTATGTTTTATTACTACTTTGAGCTATTATATGGTATTTTGTTTTAAAAATCTTTAAAAATGGTGGAGGTATGGCCCGTTCTGCGAAACTGCATTTTCAAAAGTGGCGTGACTTATTGCTAAAAAAAACTAATCCACCGATTCTAATTAAATTTAGCATAAATCTTTGTAACCTCATTATCTAAAACACGACCTTGAATGTATTTGAAAATTGAAATAAAGTTTTTTTATGGCAAAATGTAGCCATTTTATTGGAAAATTCAATCTTTTTGTTTCAAAGCGTACCATTTGATCGATTTTCAACATATCTCACTTTTTTGTGGTTGATATTCTACATATGAGTGTTAAGGCTTACGTTTAGGAGTACGTTTTTTAAGTGATTTTGATGATTTTTTTTTTTTTTAATGAATTCATAGAATTCATTCGAATTTTGGGAATATTTTGTACATATTTTCAAACAAATATTTTAATTTTTGCGAAGCGTTTCCTCTGAAAATATGGAACATGTAACCAGCCGCCCATCTAAGGTCGCCATTAGACTTTGCTGTTTGTGTACACTCTGGAGGCCACAGTTTTCATCGGAAATCAATACGGTTTGAAAATGACTTTAAGACGTTACCCCCACTTGTAGCGCAAAAAAGGTCTTTTTCATGAATTTTTTAAAAGAAAACTACAAAACTTTTTTAATCGATCAATATACCATCTTAAAGAACACATCTTGAAGAACTTTCAGTAATTTTTTTATTGAAAAATATTACATTGTTTAGTGGCAAATGGCCGTCAATGAAATAATGTTTTTATATACACGGTTTGCGGTGACCAACATTGCGGCGAAGTGGATCATCTGAATAAAAAATGCGGATGGATTTAGTATAAGTATAAACTAGTCTTTAATCGAAGGTTTTTCAAAAATATTCATTTTTCACAAAATGGCGGACAGTCAACGTTAATGGTTCGATTTTAACGAAAAAAAACGGCCGTTTTTTGGCTATACAACGGCCATTTTTTTTCGAAAAAAAAAATCGAACGACTAAAGACTACATTTTTATGTATTAAATAAGCCTGCAAAATTTCAAGAAGATCGGTTCATTAGTGTTCGAGTAATCTTGGTCACCGACTTCAGAAATGCCATTTTGAGAAAAACGCGTTTAAAGTTTCAATTTCAGTTTACACAAAGAAAATATTTTTTTTTTGTAAACTTACATAGAGTCATCTATTCCGGGCATCAAAAAAAAACTGCACTTCAAATTGCACTTCAAAAAAATGCAATAAAACAAAATCGATTTTTTCAAAATCGCAAGTGGGGGTAACCCCTTAAGAACATGTTTTGCTTCCATATGAACCTTACTCTGACCAAAAATTGAGTATTGCATTTTTAGAGGTGTTTAACCCTCCTTGGTCACCGTGGGTAAATTTGACCCAGACATAACTTTGGGTCTATATATCTATGGGTCCTAGTTTCAATTGAAGGTCGGCCCTCCAGTTATTTGAATTTTGACATACCGACTTTTCACACATGTTCTAGAATGTTCAGAGTATTTTCTAGTATTTTGTCAATCCCGATCGGGCTGATAGTTTTCAGACAGCAACCATTTGGAACTTGATCGGGTGAATTTTGGCCAGTGTGACCACTATGTTATTCTACCGAAGTGTGACCACGGAGGGTTAAACAAAAAAGCATAATTTTCGCCATTATTTGATAACGTTTTTTGCTATAAAAAATAAACTTTAAACAATAATGTTACGCCACATTTAGGTTCGTATAGAGGGTAATTATATAAAGAAACTAATCATGACTTCATACAATTATAGGTTAGAAACTTTCCGAGCTAGAGTGTACACAAATTGAAAAAAAAGTCGTTTCGAGAGAAACGCGATTGAAAAAAAATGACCGAAAACGAAAAATTTACGGCAGTAATTAGATATTTATACTGCTTACCGGTTAATCAGCGATTAGTTTTACTAACAATTTATGCAATTTTAAAAAATCGATTTTTTGAGTCATCTAAGCTGGTTTCCCGTCTTAAGGGGTTATGCCACTCTAGAGGCCGAAAAAATAGGCTTTTTGGGGATCTTTTTTTCAGAAAAACTACAAAATAAATCGACATTACAAAAAAGGGTGTTTATCATGGATATCAGTGACTGTATACAATAATTTTTTTGAAGCGATTGATTTCAAAATGGCGGCTGTGCAACGTTTATCTCAAAACTGCATTTTTTAAGTTGGCCGGAAACAGAACTCAGACAATTTACAACCGATTCACTTGAACTGTAGGATTTTTTTTTATATGGAATAGTTCATTTGTTATTAACAATTATCTGACGATTTTTTAGGCAAATTATTCACTTTCCAAAAATTTGCCTAAAAAATCGTTAATAACAAATGAACTATGCAATGTAAAAAAAAAATCCTACTTACTTCCATAGACAATGTATTTTTCAAAATATATTCAACATTTCAAGTGAATCGGTTGAAAATTGTCTGAGTTATGTTTCCGGCCAACTTAAAAAATGCAGTTTTGAGATAAACGCTGCACAGCCGCCATTTTGAAATTGTTCGCTTCAAAAAAATTATTGTATACAGTCACTGATATCTATGATACACACCCACTTTTGTAATCTCCATTTACTTTGTAGTTTTTCTGAAAAAAAATTCCCAAAAAGCCTATTGTTTCTGCCTCTAGAGTGGCCTAAGGCCTTAATAAAAGAAAAATATTTGTTGGTTTTTGTTCAGATTAATCCCAGTGACGCTACGTGTCACGCCGTCTGACAACATCCACCGCAACCTGTTCAGAAGACCGTGCCATACCTCCGACATTTTTAAAGACTAATGAAAAAAAAATACCACGTAACAGCCAAAAGTAGTAACAAAACATACCCGAAGTGTCAAAAAAGGCGAAGAAATCTTTCCTTTAAAAAAAAACATGGAAATCAGCAATTTTTTCCCCGCCTAAAGGTATCTCCCCCCTTAAGCGCAACGAAGGAGTAGATTTATCCGGAAAACAATCCAGCTTACGAAGGGAACTTCGCGAGATGATAGTAATCGGATTCGTCGACGTTTTTTTCTTTCTTTTTTTCTGTCTACGTCATTCTTGATGCGATAAAGTGCGCGATGGGGGCGATAAAACGATGAATTATAACAGAATCGTCCGGATAAATCTCCTCGTTCCAATTGCCTAGATCGCGAGATTTTCTCGTCTCGTTTTTCTCTTTGATCCACGACGATGTACCACACCGTCGAGTGAATATGTGTGCTGTAATTGGAATGAATTTACAGCGCTGGTCGAGAACTCGATAGAGCTCGAACATTCTAATTCCGCGATGTACGAAACGAACGGCCGGACGCTCAATTAGTTACGGATTGCCTAGTTATTTCGAACGTACGTGACGCTAGAGTACTCGGTGTGCGGGCGCGACGATTGCCGGGGTTGAGCGGGTTGCCTCGGGCCAATACTCGGATGGGTGACCGCTTGGGGGTGCAGTGCTTATGCAGTGCTTATGCACACGCCTGCGCTTTCTGCGTAAGATTGAAATTAAACAAATGGTTTTTTATTGCGCTGTTATACGGCTTTGCTAACTTTCATTTGCAATAAAGATTTTCTAGAAATTCGAAAAATTCACCGAGTTATGACGATTTTTTGTAAAGGGTAAGGTGTAAGTCGTATCCCAAAAGTTTTTCGTACGATTTATTTCAAATTCGGACGGAGCCATAGCTTGTAACACTTTTTGGATAAAGTTCCGAAAAGGGCATACCTTCGATTATTTTGGAATGTTGTGCACCCATGTATTTTCACTGTCGTCGAATATCCATAAGTATGAATATCCATAAGTACGAATATCCACAAGTACGAATATCCATAAGTGCGAATATCCATAAGTCGAATATCCATAAGTCGAATATCCATAAGTCGAATATCCATAAGTCGAATATCCATAAGACGAATATCCATAAGTTGAATGTCCATAAGTCGAATGTCCATAAGTCGAATGTCCATAAGTCGAATGTCCATAAGTCGAATATCCATAAGTCGAATATCCATAAGTACGAATATCCATGTCAAATATCCATAAGTCGAATATCCATACGTCGAATATTCATAAATCGAAAATCCATTTCGATTTATAGAAATGGATTTATAATATAAATCCATAATAATAATTTATAATGGATAAAAATGGTAATGGATTTATAATGGATAAAAAAATAATTTATAATGGATTTATAGAACATGGGAGGTAGAGATAAGTGAGTTTGTTTGGGTTTGTTTGGGTTCCCTCTTTACTCACTTTTTCTCTACCTCCCGCCATTTCTGGCACTCATTTCTACTCTATACTCACTTATGGATATTTACTTATGAATATTGACACTTATGGATATTCGACTAACGGATATTCGTACTAATGGATATTCGGTTATGGAAATTCGACTTATGAATGTTCTACCCCAATCTGTATTTTCACTCGTGATCACGAATATCATAGTGAACATACCCGCAGTTGATTTTCAAGGTCAAAACTCACAAAAACTGATTTAAAAAAAGTTTTTCTGTTTTATTGTAATGAATGTTGGTCTTAGAGAAAAGAGTTCCCTACAAAAGTTGTAGCCTATAAAAAGATTGCCATTTCATGTTCTACACAAGTTTTGTCTAAAACCAAGTTGTTTCGAGAAAAATGTGATAATGATCCAAAAAGTAGATTTTCGTAAACTCCATTATAGTTCCGATATTATCTACTTACGCACTTTACCGCGGGAAGGTTGCAGTTTTATCTTTAACACTAAATGCATACCTAAACAACACACAACACAACAAACAAACCCAAAAAAATGCAAACAAACACAAATAAACTCCAACCTTCCCGCGGTAAAGTGCGTAAGTGGATAGTATCGAAACTAATGGAGTTTAGCAAAATGTACTCATCGGAGCATTGTCCCATTTTTCTCGAAACAGAATGGTTTTAGATAAAAACTGTATAGAACATAAAAGATCAAATTTTTAACAGGCTACAACTTTTGTGGGCAACATTTTCCGCTAAGATGAACATGTATTGAAATAAAATAGAAAAACTTAGAAAAATAAGTTTTTGAGAGATTTTACCTTGAAAATCAAATTCGCGAGTATTTTTACTATCATATTCGTAATTAGCGAGTCAAAATACATCGCTACACGAAATTCCAAATTAATCAGAGGTGTTACCTTCTCGGCACTACATCCCTTTTTTTCGTACGACCGGATGGTTTTATGAAATGTGGATTTATTTATTTATAACAAATAATTTAAGTTGACTTCTTGGTCAAATATCGATTTTTTTTCTACAGTCTGTCATTTTTGTCATTTTTTAAGTTTTAAAGACGTATTCGGTCTTGGGAAGGTTTATTATTATAATGAAAGGACATTTTTCAATTGTCATGTCAGCTCACCCTAGTTGCCAGAACAAACAACACCAATTGGCCATGCAGCAACGGCGGCACTTTTTAAGTGGTTGTAAAAGTCAGTTGTAAAAGTCGAAAAATTACTTTTTTCAAAACTAATATATTTTGACAGTATATCATCTTATAAATGTTCCCTGGAAATTTCAAAGTGATCGGATCAAAATTGACAAATTCATAGGCTGTTGCGCTGACGCCGGTAGGAACGCTCGGAGCGTCGTTCGAAACTTTAAACGCTTTTTTCTCGAAAGTACGTTTTCAATGTCAGTGAGCAAAATATCTCGAAAACCACTGCATCGATCTTTCTGAAAATTTAAGGGCTCTTTCTCGATGTAAAAATATAGTATTTGATTGAAGGAATATTTGCGATTTGATAAACGAAAACCGTCAATTTATTCGCAAAAATCAAGACTCGCTTCGAACACGCGCCATTTGAAATATATTTGATCTTTCGGACATTTTTTCGTTTAATTATAAGATAAACTAATATACTAATATAAGATAACTAATATAATATAAATCGATTATAATTCAATATACTTGAACAACAAAATTACAGAGTGTTCTTTGGATGATACTTTTGCAAATGCCAAATGTTCTCTATATATTTATTGTAAAATTGTCTAAAATTTTGGATTTTTAGATTTTCTAAAAAACAAGATTCCAAAGATGAGCTTTTTTCGACTGTTACAACTAGACGTAGCCCGTTCAATAATAATAACTTCATTATTTATCAATATTGTTCAATAGAAATAAAACTCCAGCTCAGCAAGACTATGTACAAATTGTGTGTAAAATCCCGACCTCGTCATCGTAATACTCCCATGAGCAAAAAATATTGAACGACTTGTTTTTTGGGCCCCAAGCTTATTCAGACCTTAAATTCCGTCGACTTCAGTCGTTTTATAAAACGTAAGTGACCTGGATATCCTTTCCGTGATTTTCTCGCTCCGTTATAAATTCTAGTAAAGATCGGCGAGCCATCGTGAGATAATTGTCTCTCAGAGCCAAGATTCCTTCCTTTATCCTCTTTTCGAAGTGTCTTATCGAAGCGGACTTACAGCGCCAACTTTATTCGCTTCACGAAGACCCTCAACTCCCCCCCGTCTTCGATTATTCCCTCCCGCGGAACTTTCCCTCGCAGGCACCACGCTCATTTACATTTTCTCTTCTGAGATAGGGGACGAAACTCGCGTTCATCCCTTGTCAGCTATTATAACGGCGAGCGAAGGCGACTCCGAGAGCTTGACTTAAAAAATTCCCCGTCAGCGGTTTTCATACTGACAAGGATGTAACGCCCGCTCATCCGCGCGAAAGCGAATAAGATCATGGAAAAGCAAAATAAAATAGCAACGGCCGCGAGATTGAGGAAAAGAATTTTGTGAAGTCACCGACTCGTGCTAAGTCGTTGTGTGAGGGCCGTATGGACAGCCAGTCAATTTTGTAATATCTATGCGTGCATAAATCATTTTCACATTTATAGTCAATCGTGAAATTAAAGCGACAAATTTGCATGATGTTGAATTTTGCATCGTTGGAATGCAAGGAAAATGATTTTTTTCAACTCTTCTTTGACACACTCACATTTGGCTGCGATTTTGACACACTCGCTAGGAACATCACTTAGGCGGGATATACATTTACAACGATCAAAAAATCGATTCCTTTTTTTTTCTTTAAGGCGTGACCCCCACTTGTAGCGCAAAAAAGGCCTTTTTCATCAATTTTTTTAAAGAAAACTACAAAACTTTTTTAATCGATCAATATGCCATCTTAAAGAACACATCTTGAAGAACTTTCAGTAATTTTTTTATTGAAAAATATTACATTGTTTAGTGGCAAATGGCCGTCAATGAAATAATGTTTTTATATACACGGTTTGCGGTGACCAACATTGCGGCGAAGTGGATCATCTGAAAAAAAAAAATGCGGATGGATTTAGTCAAATATGAGTATAAACTAGTCT
>CALYCA010000528.1:0-34049 GCA_944452715.1 Ophion slaviceki | reverse complement strand
CCTCGCTCTTACTTATAATTATACTTATTCACACTCGCTATACACGTATGATTTGATATCGTACGTATATATTAATTGACTACTACACGCTCCAGCTGCTATATGGGCAAATCCTACATTTTAAATAGTAACTCCAATAATAACAATAACATCAACAATAATGTTTATTAATATTTTTATTATTATTATTTTAAAACTACAATATGCAATAACATGAGTATGTATTACAATACAATATAATGTATATATATATATATATATATATATATATATATATATATACACACGCACACACACACACACTACGCCAAAAAATTAAAGAAACAGAAAATTTCTTCAATTTTTTTAGCGTTTTTTAAAGCGCTGTATCTGTGTGAAAAATGATCGTATAGAGATGAAAAAAAGCATTTTGAAGTTCCACGTTTCAAGTATCGAGATGTTTTGGAAACAAAAAAATTGTGAGCCGCGGTTATCACGCAATCATAACCCTCCGTCTGTACACTTAAATTTCGGGACACCGTCTGTACATTCCGTCGTAAAAGTCCTGCCAATGTCCTGGCAAAAGTCGTGCCAAGAAAAAAACGTCAAAAAATTCTGAAGAAATTCTGAATCACTTTTACAACATTTCTTTCCACGATCCAATCATTTATTTACCCATTTATTGTAAATACATTTTTTACACCAACAAATGTAACCGAAATTGGAGGAAAAATCGAAATTCATTTTAAGAAATCACAACTAAAACAAATTATCATGCAAAAATAAAATTCTTTCGAGATTGTATAGCTGAATACATGTACTATTGGGAAAAAAATACAGTGAATGTGCTACTTTCAAAAAGTATATTTATTTTGCCTACCAAAAAGGTCGCTTTTTTTAATAGAAAAAAATCAGAGAAAATAATATTTTTCGGTTTATTTTTAGTTTTTTTATTACAAATCCAAATGTTTTTTACATAAAATTACATAAACGTAGTAATGAAGTAAATATAAGTAATTAAGTGAATACAATGAAAAAAGATGCGGTATTATTGCGGGAAATATTTGTTCGCGCACTGGATACACAAACAGTGCGATGTTCTTCGCACACGGGCACACCACACAGCGCACAGCAAAACATTGTTTTCTTATCGTCTGTGTAAGGACACATTGTACTAACATTAATTACTTAATTTCAATCAGGGAATTTCGAAAAAAGAATTGTCGCTTTTGAATTAGTCTAATCCATATACATGCGATAAAAGTAATTTCAAGAGGGTGAAAATTATTATAAAAGTCGAAAAAAAGCATAAATTTAATGTTACTTACTTACACGAAATTCACTTCTTCACTATTCACTATTTCACAAAATATCAGACACAAAATAATCGATCATGGCGCCCCTGTGCGTACGACTTACCCCCACTACCTAGTTTTTTTACGGACGAGACCCGACCGCCCCCCTTTCCAAAATCCAGAAATATGCGATTTGAAAATTTGGCTTGTGCCTTCAAAGACCCAGTGTACAGACGGAGGGATAAGAAATAGCGGAGCAATTTTTTTTCCAATTTTATTTGTTTTTTTTTTCAACGGGCTCGGGATTTTTTTTAGGTTAATTAATGTATAGGTCATTTAGCTTATTTACTTTCAATTTGTTTTTTTTGTCTCTCTATGTCAATTTTTGCTGAGATATTCGACTTTGAATGAAAAAACATCCTTTTGTCTTTGTTCATCGATACCTCAGTAATCAATTATCGCACGGGGAATTAAAGGGCAACTTTGAAACTTGAATTAATTTCCTACAAGTCCCTTTCGTTGATTTTTTAGAAAAAAATGTTCACCCTTAACATTAATTTGAAAAAAAGTACAAAAAATTCCTTTTTTGCTTAAATTAAAAAAATATTCCTTAAATTTGAAGGGCCTCAATAGCCCTTCAAATTTTCAAAATGATCCATCGAACCGTTTTACCGGACCGATTGATCCAAGTTTTACAAAACAATTAAACAATTTTAAACCCAAAAAAAAGATTCATTTAATGAAAAATTTCTAAACTAGGTTTACAGAGCTCTCACAGAAAATAGGCGGTCGACCCCGATCGACGTCTTCCCCACCCCTCAATTATATACATTAATTATACATTCAATATCATGTATAATTAATTTAGTTTAATTTAATATTGCTCAATTGAACTCCATATATTATTACTATTTGGCTATTACTGTATAAAATTATAGTATAAAATAATAATACTATATAATAATAATGATAATATTTACAGTTGTTGGCACTGTCGTAACTATTGGAATTACAAAGCTTCGAGGAAAATAATTTTTCAATGATAATAATTGTCATTGTTATCGTTATAGAAACTCGACCACGAAACAATCAGCGCTTTAGTACAAGAATCGTCGTAAAAAAAGTTATAGTCCATTCAGAAAAGTGGTGACTTCTGAGCAGCAACAAACATCAACCAGTGTACCTCCAAATCGACGAATGCATTATTTACGCTCAGCCACAAATGCACTCTCTCATCGAGAGTTCGTTACGCACATACCCGTTTGCTTCTAGCCACAAAATAGCACCCCTCCCCCCCCCCAAAACTTTCCTCGCTTGCTATAAACGAGAAGAAAACTTGATTTTAAAAAAACTATTATTGAACCCACAAGCGCACCAATTTGCAATTGAATTTAAAAAAATACCATTGCTTCAAATATCTCGTATAGTTTTTTTTTATTCGTTTTTTCAATTATTTTTCTTTTGCTTGTAATTGTCCGAGTCGAGATTCTCACCAGAGGCGGCAAGAAAAGACAGGGGAAAAGACAAAACAAAAGGATCCTTTCAGCAATGACGGAGTCACGTTCGCGTTAGCGTGAAATAACAATGAGTGGAAGACGTAAAGAAACATGAAGAGGAAGAAGAGATCGAAGAATAGAGTGTGTGTGTGTATATATATATATATATATATATATATATATATATATATATATACACTGGAAATAAAGGGTCGAGGGATCTCCCTTGGTCGAAGGGTCATCGCCTCTCAACACTGGCCTGACCAGCCAAGCAAACGAGCATCGATCCCTGCAACTGTTGTCCCTTTTTTATCCTCAAAATTTCTTCCACCCCTGTCTTCGTCTCTAGGACCCTTTAACTTTTTTTCTTCTGGAACCGTTTTCATGTAGCTTGGTCTCGGTTGCCCTTATAATCCAATGGGCGAGGAAACGCACCGGTACATATATATATATATATATATATATATATATATATAGGGTGATAATTAAAACCATGTGTGTGGCTATTTGTTTTTCAATGACAGGGAGATTTTGTGAGCGAGAAAAATCTGACATTCGATGGTTTTTAAAGTTCTCGTCGAAAAAACATATTGCGTATTTTTGTGCAGAAAAAATTGTTGCCTATTTTTGCGTATGTTTTGCGTATTTTTGTGCAGAAGAATTGTGCATTCTGGAAAAAGATTAGAAAACCATTTACCGTTCAGCAAAATTAAAATAATTAAATTTCGAATACGAAACGCTGCTCAAAAAAAATCTCAATGGCATTGAAATTGATTTACCCACTTCAAGAGGCATCTTTCATGTTTTTTTTCTCGACAATGGAATACACGTAAAAAGTTTTTCAGGAGTATTTCGAATTCGGAATTTAATTACCTTGATTCCGCTGTAATCAAAATGGAATTACGATTATTTTTCAAAAATGCTCAATTTTTACTGGCGAGTACCACCTATCACACAAATACGCTATATTTTTTTTTCGAAGAGGGCCCTAAAACTATTAAGAATTATATTTTTCTCGACTGCTAAATCTCTGAGTCGATCCCATAAAAACACGTTAACCTTATAATTGTCACCCTGTATGTGTATATATACATATATATACATATGTATGGATCTATGTATATATATATATATATATATATATATATATATATATATATATATATATATATATACACAGGGGCACGTGTTTATACGATAGAAATGCACCCTCCTGAAAAAACGGTGAAGAGAAGGAAGCGCAAGGGTTGAAGCCTTGTTGACCATCCTGGGCTTGCGAATGGTAAATATCGTGCGCTCCAGGTGGCCTACTCCCTGATACCCAAATTATGGTAATCGCTCGATCGATTTATTCATCCCCTCGTTCCACATCCCCCTATCACTCTCTCTCTCTCTCTCTCTCTCTCTCTCTCTCTCTCTCTCTCTCTCTCTCTCTCTCTCTCTCTCTCTCTCTCTTGCCAGCGTATTTTTTAAACGTTATTTTCGTGATTTTCCATTTATTTTTTATTTTGTTGTCGTTCGTGACGAATGCCGCACGTAAAAAAAACGTCCTCTTTATTTTGTTGTTCCGTTTTTTTTCTCGTTCAACTTATCCTCACTCATTTTTCGAGACGATATTTTTTCGCCTTCGCACAATTTTTATTTTCATGCATGAGTTTATATACGTATATATGTATGCCGGGCACGTAACTCCGTCATTGCTCTCGTTATATCATAGCCCAAAAGCTATTCTCACTTAGTCCTGAATCCTTGATGCGGAGTACTCCGCTTACAGTTTCAAGCCTCCCGTCCCGGAACCCACGTTATTAAATAAAACATTAAAAAATGTTTTCCAGTTATTAGTTTATTCTACAATCTTTTTGTATTTATGATTTTTTAAAATTATTTATTGAAAAATAAACTAAAAAAATTCTTAATGTTCGAGTGAATTAAATACAAAAAAGCCAAAGAAAAAAAAACAAACCCACATACACGAAACGAACCAATTGCTGTCGCGGTGAGGAGTGTGGTGACTTGAAGAAAAAAAATGTATCATATTATTGCCAAGCGAAAAGCTGCTGGCGTTCGGGCCGGCCGCGAACTCTTTCTTCCCCCCCTTGCAACTCGCACCGGCAACGTCTCGCGTCATATTATGATTTTTTAATTTTTTTTTTACATTTTGTATATATACGTATATGCACGATCATTTATTACGTATGCTTACTGCATCGCTCATGGGAGTCTCATTAGCCTCGGTGTGTATCTCTGTCCGAAGGTTACGTGAGGTATTTAAATAAATTTTCTATCTCGTCCTCTCTCTCTCTCTCTCTCTCTCTCTCTCTCTCTCTCTCTTCGATTATATCTCCATCTTTTTCGGACTCGTATATACTCTGTATGGGTCGATAGACAGCGACAGAAACTTCGTGCTCGTACTCTCACCATGAGAACGATTGTATAATCACTAATTAGCCAATCACTCCATACAGCCACCTCTGGATTTAATTCGGACACGAAAAAGATCGAAAAAAAAAGAAACGGAAAACTTGACTCATTTGTTCAGAAGTATGAATAAATATAGTATGAATTTTGCAGCGAGGCTTTCCGTATTTTACATCACTGATTTTGTTTAAATTAATTAACATATCTTTTAATATTAAGGTGTTACCCCTACTTGTAGCTCAAAAAAGGCCTTTTTCATGAATTTTTTTAAAGAAAACTACAAAATTTTTTTAATCGATCAATATACCATCTTGAAGAACTTTCAGTAATTTTTTTATTGAAAAATATTATATTATTTAGTGGCAAATGGCCGTCAATGAAATAATGTTTTTATATACACGGTTTGCGGTGACGAACATTGCGGCGAAGTGGATCATCTGAAAAAAAAATGCGGATGGATTTACTCAAATATAAGTATAAACTAGTCTTTGATCGAAGGATTTTAAAAAATATTCATTTTTCACAAAACGGCGGACAGTCAAAGTTAATGGTTCGATTTTAACGAAAAAAACGGCCGTTTTTTGGCTATAAAACGGCCATTTTTTTCGAAAAAAAATCGAACGATTAAAGACTACATTTTTATGTATTAAATAAGCCTGCAAAATTTCAAGAAGATCGGTTCATTAGTGTTCGAGTAATCTTGGTCACCGACTTCAGAAATGCCATTTTGAGAAAAACGCGTTTAAAGTTTCAATTTCAGTTTACACGAAGAAAATATTTTTTTTTTGTAAACTTACATATAGTCATCTATTCCGGGCATAAAAAAAACTGCACTTCAAATTGCACTTCAAAAAAATGCAATAAAAAAAATCGATTTTTTCCAAATCGCAAGTGGGGGTAACCCCTTAAGCATTTTCAACATTTGGTAACGTATTTTTAAATGTTATATATTTCAATTGTTTGTATAATTTTTAATAGTAATGTTAATCGATTCATTTTTTAATATAAATATTAATACAAAATTCCTTTTTTTTATTTACGGATTTGTTGAAAATTGATTTACGTAACAATTGTTTACTCGAACCCTGATTCACGTTATTTTTTCTTTCTTTTTAAACGATGTTCAAAGTAAATTTAGTAGAGATTCCTCGACTCGTTTATTATTGTAAATGTTTGTGGTATGAATATGAAAATTTGTGGTAATAAACCGAATAAAGGTCTGCTCACGTTCTTGGTAATGAGAAAAAGTCTATACATATAGTCCGCTGCCCCGAGGGTCGCATTGGTAGCGTCATGAACAACGAAACGGAAGATATCGTTATAATTGATCGTACAGAGACTCCTGACAGTCTTTATTTTATTTTATTATTATTTTTATAGTTCGATCCACCTGTCTGTACGGCGGGCCTTGCTAGACAAATGAGAGGCGACTTGGCCGATATACAGACTCCGCGAGACTTTCATGAAACTCTCCTGAGAATGAATTTGACCTACCTGTACTACTCGATCAAGAGAGAGAGAGACAAAGAAACAGAACCTTGAATACTGAAACTTTTTACCGCTTCCTTCGATCTCAAACGCGTATAAATTTACTTTGAAAATTTAGCTCATGCGAGTCAGATATGTTCGAAATAAGTGGGCAACAATTACAAAATAAAAAAAAGCTCGACGTACGTCACTTCCATATTAAATAATTATTATAGAATCTTGAATAATGTAGAAACACGGGGAGAAAATATTGTACCTAATGACAATACTTTATTATCAATTTAAAAAATATTGACGAAAAAAAAATCATTCCACTGTTTAGTTTAAAAAAATACTAAGTATAAAAAATATTTAGATAAAAGTTGAAAAATATACATGTATATACTAAAAGAAAACTGGGAATTTTTAACCGCTGTCAAAGATTCTATCGCAAGCCCAAAATCCCAAGAATTCGAGGCTTCCGGATTGTCTTAATCCGACGAATAATCGCATCGACAATTAATGACAGAAAAAATATCAAGACGCAACGTAAAGAGAGAGAGAGAGAGAGAGAGAGAGAGAGAGAGGGCTCTCTCTCTCTCCATTCGAGCGTTAAACTTTTCTCTCCTATTTTTTTTCCTTTTTCTATTTTCTCAGCATTGTATATATGACAAGAGCGGCTCACGCACGATGGCTGGTATTTGCACTCTCTCTCTCAACTTTTCCGCAAAAAGTCACGCTTGCACGATCGACACTTTTAGAAAACGCTACTCCGGTGTACCCTCCCCCCGCCCGTTTAACGCATACGTGCCCGGATTAACAAAGTTGGGAAAATGATCTCGATACTTTTTGCTCGCGGGTTTTTTTCTATTTTTTTTTTCGTTGCCTCGCCTTGGCAACATTCTCACCACCACGATCGCGGAAAAAAAAATTTGGATCGGCCCCTGTTGCGAAACTTGGCAAGGCCCCATAAGTAGGAAAAGTCTCCCAGGAGACAGCTTTCAAATTGAAATACCTGGCTGAGCCACATGGGACTGCCAACTTTGGGGATTCCCAACTCGAGCGAGCCAATTACCAAAGATCTCGATAAGAAAATTCCACTCGTCGAAGTCTTCCTGGCAGGCCCTAAATCGCATCAAAGGCAATCCAGTAGCCAATTTTTGAGGTTCTTCCACCCTCCAATGAGCCCAGAGAGCGGCCGGATTCCTATTCGGGGCCTGATCAGGGGCCCTTGACCCAAAGGCCCAAGCTCGTCATCGCACAACTAGCTGCAGGCTTTGGAAACCTCCAGGGCGACTCCAGGCCCGTATGCTGGCGAATACCATTTTCCAGTTTGACCTTGAACCTCCATAATCAACAGCCAAATGCATAGGTTTCGTTGCCGGGGCCTGCTCCTTCCAACAAGAAAGGCCCAATGCGAATGAGTGTCCAGTTTCGATGTTATGCCAGTCAGGATTGAGCGAGGCGTCTTCCAATGACAGCATTTGACCTTGGCCAGCCAACTGTCCACGACAGGATAACCGAAACACCTCGTTTGACCTTCAAACCTCAAGCCACCCAAATGACCTTGTCTACGTCTGTTTGGGTGTCGAGATACTGGAAGCGACCAGAGGACAAGTTCGTTAGGATCTTTCCGCGATGGGCAAAGTGAAACTCTCGCGCGGTGGATCACGGGTGGACAGGTTTGATGGGAAAACGAGATCACTCGGGAGACGGATGAACGTCCGTGAGGAGACGACGCCCGGGGATCGTGCAGCCTCGCCGGTTTTCCACGCCCGAGGATCTCTCGTCATATACAGAGATGAGAGACACGTTCAACCAAGCCGAGAGCTCCAACACGAATTCGATACGTTCGATATGGACACCTCACGATGTAGGCGCACATGCGCGTGTTATACGTGAGCTCCGGGTTCGATACACCCAACTCTGGCCCAACTCTCCCTTTGCATTTAGACGGCACCAACGCTGGGACTTTCTTAGTGTCGCAGGATCACGCACCAACGTCGATCTGGTTTACGAGAGCACGCTTCTTTTTTACCCACCCAAGTTTCACCGTTCCCAACAGCCACTAATGATGGCGTTGCTTCGAGTTTCATTCGCAGCATCATTTTTCTCCGCGCCTTTCCTAAGCCCATTGCCAAGCGCTGATCAATAATGCATGGATCAGCCAAGAGCGACGCGCCTGGCAGATCCGTCCATTGGACTCCTGGAGTTTTTGTCGCTGGTGCATTATTGATGTGCTTTTTAGTCGGGTCTTCTGGCAACCGGAATGTTGGCGTTTCCTCTTTGGTGGCATTTACGTCTCTAAAAGTTGACGAACCCTCCAAGTGCCATCAAGTTCTCGGTCGTCGGTATGGAACAAAATCGTTCAGTTCTATATAAAAGAAAAACCTGAACATGTCCGGGGATGAAAACTGCCAGCAGTAACGGAACTGAAGACACCTGGGACAGACACCAAAAACCGCACAAACAGCTTTACAAATCATTTCACTCCCACCGCGTATTCGTGACTGCAACAGCCGAATCGGGCTGATCGGACAGGTTTACTTACGCCACGACAAGTCCCGAATAGCAACAAAGCCTTCCAAACCCGTTAGCCCGGAGGGTTTAACACCGGGAGCCGAGGGGTGCGTTGCAGGATCCAGAGCAGGTATGTCCCCGTGATGACACCCCATACACTGCAGCTCAGATAGCCCCAACCTTCCACACGGCATCGTCATCAACCGTTATTGATCCGCGCAAAGTGGAATGACGAAAGCTGTGAACTAATCGAGTGGAAGGCTCGATCAAATGACCAAGTATCAAGTGGACTGCCCTACCGAAAGATTTCGCAAATACCGGAGTCCATCGGGCTGCAGTTCCAGCAGCTCCGTTCAACTAATTCACTCTTAACCAATCAACTTTTTTTCAACGGGAGTCAGGATCATCGTCAACCTCCAATGAGACTCTTTGCGTCCCTTGAGGAGGATGTTGGGAGCACCTCAAATTGGATGACCATTGCCCAACTGCCAAGCAGTGATGATATCTAGCTCCAAGTTGCCTAGTCGACAGAACAACAGGATCAACATGCCCCGGACCCAATTGGAGAACTGTGGTATCCACATCATCCCCTCGCCACCTCGGAAGTCTGGTGACATTGCGAGACACCGTTCCAAAGTGTTCCAAACCCTAACTGCTCTCAAATTGATAAATCAATTCAGGGTTCATGTCCTACGCTGACCACAATACCTTGAAGATACTGCAGCTTCTCGTGGGTCTTGCTGGCCACATTGGTGACCCTAACCAGAGCTGACATTCCCTCCAGAAGCTCCTGGCGCTGGAACTTGCCGTGTTTACGACTGTAGCGTGGAACGCAGTGCGGTTCGACGATTGAACCACGGACTTGTCGTACGCGCGAGTGGTCGCCCCAAAGGCTTTGGCGGCTGCGGGGTTTCACGATTCCACGAGGATATTGAGGAGCAGGGGCCTATCGCTGGCTCGTATGGCTGCCGTCGGACCTTTGAAAAGACCAACTATGAAGAGTAGGGGACAGCGCGAGGGGAGGGAGGAGCGGAGGAATGGGCGGGACAAGGCTCGCGTTTGCCCCCGTAAAGCCCCGAGGATCGCCGAACGCACGCACATACTTACGCAGCAGGGTGGGAGAAGGGAGAATGGGGGAGCTCCCTTACGCACATACTGAACGGGAGAGTGGTGGCACGCACGACTATCGCATGTTTTATCTTTTCTCTCTCTCTCTCTCTCCCTCGCTATCTCCTTTCTCACACACACACACACGGAGGGGAGAGGGTCCCACTTCGTACGACATCACGCACACCATCCAGGCCCCCGGGTTGAACGATGAACGAACGACTACGAAAGACTACTATGAGGAGGACAACAACGACAACGACGACTACGAAGACGACGAGTGGCAATGCGCGTGGCGGGAACGGTGGCGGCGCTGGCAACACGACTCTACGAAGCTCACACTTACCTGACAAGATGTAAGCTCAGAAACTGGAAGGTGCCACTTCTGCACAGTCCAATACAAGACACCGAACCGGAAAGTTCGTTCAAAATTGTACATAGTCGAGACGCGAGTTTCGCGGGGTGACCAGCGCCGGGGAAAAACCTACCGCACGCGTCAAAACCTTCGACGAGATCACCCAAGATCAACCAAGTTCCGAGTGTCGCCACAATTGACGGGACTTCCATCAAGCGGCCCACTTCATTGGCCCCAAGAAAGGTCCAAGTTGGCTGGACCCGGACACTTGCACAGCTTCCAGTTTGGAAACCGGAAGGACGTGCGGGTTTTGAGGAAGGTCACCGATGAGACGGGACAACAGTTGGGACAGCAGTTCAAGATCAACCGAACCTGTCTAGGCTGATGAAGGAAGCTGACGAAGACACGTCAAGCCAAACTGGATGGCCCGATGAACCGGCAGCAAACTGAGTATCGGCTGGCTGATGAGGACAACGAAGTGAACAGTGACAAGTGACTGGACATCAACGTTGTTCCTAAACCTGATCAGTTTTCGATCGAGCTAGGTGGAAGTGCTACAAAAGGCGATTCACCATATCCGAAAAGTTGCCTGGAAGAGGCAGGTCCGGAAGGTGACAGTGCCAATGTGGAAACGGACAAGTGGCGCGACAAGCTCACACCGGCGGACCCGTGCCTGGCTACTTCCTCATCCTGGCACAACCCTCTTGAGGCAACCGCATCAAAACCCCACCTGGACTACCGCAGCCTCTCCAACTCTCCCCACAGCCATTCTTGTCCTTCCAGTGACTCTGAAACAATCTTCAAGCCTGCTGGAGCCCTTGTACCGTGCTAATAGCGTCGACAGTGTTGAACAAAGTGCGCGAGGATCAAGCCCAAAATAAATCAGCGAGTGAAGACAAACGTATCAGGCATCAGAGACACGGTGAACGGAATCTTTCCTGTCAAGTTATCAGCTTGTGCGTCGTTCGGGTCTAGTGATTTTCTTCGTTTGTCACGACCACGTGAACTGTGCAGCCCCGGCAAATGTTCCTTCACCATTCTCCCTAGTTCCTCGATAGTCACCCTAGCGTAGGGTCTTCCGTGGGCAAGCCACACCTTGGTGGATCGCTCTCAGCTTGGCAGGTAGGATGAGCCTTAAAGACTCAAGCGCAGGAAGAAAAAAAATCCCTAGCTGCACACGCTCCACGGAGACAGCCCCAAAAGGACGAGACAGATAAAGAAGCTCAACAGAAGTAAAGAAGAAATAAAATCGATCAGCCCTACCTCCACCCCCTACCCCGTGTGATAATTGCCCAAAGTGCATCGCGAAGAACGCTCGACTGAATCACGTATCGATCACGGATACTCGGGACGAACGGACCGTAAGAAATACGCAGAAGGAAGAGGAGCAAAGACGGAACGAAAAAAAAAGGAGGAGAACGAGAGAACAGGGGAAGAAAGAAATGTTCTCGTGCGTGGCAACTGTACGACGGTAAATTGTCAGCCACCGAGAGACAGGAGCGTAAGGCCACGAGCATGATCCGTCCTGAAGATATCATTAACTCGTGTACCGAGCTCGTTCTAGGCCGCAAGAAGCTCTCTCTCCTCGAAATCGAAGATACCCGGACCACTGCACTGACAATAAAAACGAGGACGTGAAATTCAGTAAAATTCGTGAGTTTCGATCATTTCTTATTCTTCGTTTTTTTTCTCGAACTTTTATGGTTGAAAAATATGAATATGAAAATTTGAACAATCTTTTGGGAACTAATCCCCTTGCGGCGTAAAGGGTGTGAATCTCTTTAAATTTTCTGGGGAATTAATGTTCCGTGCCTGGGCAATTGATGTCGATAGTCGAAGCAAATCTTAAAATTGCCTAGGGAAATTCAGAAGACTGCCGATGGCTCCCAAAAATTCCCTACATTTTGAGATTGGCTTTTACTGGACGACTGTAATTCCCCAGGCGAGTTGCCGCTCCGAACGCTCCCGAAATTGTCGTCAAAACTGTCCAGTGGACTCGAAGATTTGTCCCGTCTAGGAAAGTGGCTAAAGTCGGCTAGGGATTTTTGGAGAAAAATGCGAGTTCTCGAGGGTGTGAATTGCCCAAAAAGAAGCTTGCCCTCTAAAAATAATGACTCATCATTATCTCTCTTGTCTTCTTAATTGCCGGATCGCAATTAAGCATTCACGAGCGCACGACGCGTCCGCTTCGTGCTCACCCGAAATTATCGTGAAGTATTAATACTTGTCATCTGACATTTAAGAAACAACTTTTGTGAAAAAAAAAATCAATCGATTCGCGCCGAGCTAAGTTTGGAACCGAATACATCCCACGTTTCGATCGATGACTGAAAATTTATCGACATTTTCGTGTCAGACTTCGTACAATCGTTATTACGGATATCTGTCAAAAGTACAAAGATGTACAATGGCAATAAACTTTTTTTTTAAGGTGACGATTTTTCTAAGTCTTGACGATTCTCTCGTACTTCGAACAATTATGGAGAAGAAATCTTGTAATATTTTTACATGATTTTCAAGGATTTAGAAATATTTCACATTGAAAAAGAACGATATCTCTGTTTTTCTTTTTTGATTCGGTACGATTTGGGTTTCTTCAAAAGATATTAGAATTTTGTAACTGAAAAAACGTGTATTTTTTCAATCCGGCAGCGTTGCAAAATGTTCCGAGTGGTAAAAAACGAAATAATTAAAAATCATTATTTCAATGATAGTATGTTAAAATGTTAATATTTCTGGAAAAGCAACAAATAATCAAAAAAATAGTAAAAATGTACAAATTTATGAAATCATGAAATTTATGAAATTTATGAAATTATGAAATTCATGAAATTATGAAATTATGAAATTATGAAATTATGAAATTATGAAATTATGAAATTTATAAAATTATTAAATTGATTGAATTATTGAATTTGTTAAATTGTTTATTTAAAAATGCTTGTAAGTCTTAACAAATCTCACGAATGGAACGAGCAGAGTGCACGTTTTCCCGGAGTGTCGTGAGCGAGTAGTACCGGCGGTCATAGGTCCGGCTTACGCCAAGCCCCATTCGATATTTTTGCGAGGGTCTAGAAAATTCCCATGGGCCCCGAGAGTCCGAGAGACAGGACATATACCTAATTATGACCATGGGACACAAAACTCGTATACATAATGGACGTTTTTCCTTTGAACATTAGCCGAGTTAAACCCTTTTATGCTAAGTGAGAGAGAGAGAGCGAGAAGGAGGGAGAGCAAGGACAGTAAGAAAAACGTGGATGACCCTTTGAGGAATTTTTGTTCGGATGACCGGGACGTAGAACTAAAGGTCGAAAAACTCGCCGGACATCGTCACGTGGCCCTCCGCAATCTTTCCATACCATTCACAAGCCACCACGCGGTTAAACTCACCCCAAAAAAAATAGACCACGAGGGTCGACCCTCGAAAATATTGTCTCGAGAAATCTTTGAACGAAATTTCTTTGCTCCTGATACTCCTATTTTTGTTGAAACTAAGAGCAACAAAAGAGCATCGATGGATGTCACTTTGCAATAATAAATAACAAGTTTAAAAAAATGGCTGCGTGCAAAAAGAATTACGATAAGGCTCATAATGCATCTTAAAAATCTGATGGCAAAAATCGCGATAGCAAAGTGCATTTAAACAAATAAAATATACTCGAATAAAATTTCACATTCAATTGTGCTCGTAAATTTTATTCAATAAATAGAAATCGACGTCACGAAATTTCTCTTTAATAAAATTAACTTACGAATATTATAAAATCAATCAATTTTACTCTAACCGGTGACGTTACCCAAAAAAAACTCCAATTTTTGCCCACTCCAAAACTATGCAAATTTAATCATAACAATTATCCTTGATTATCCCAACTACCAGGGGATTCAAATCCAAATAAATCCAAACATTTTTTACAAAAGTCATAGTCGATGACGACGTAAAAAGAATTGAAGGAAAAAAAATGTACCGAATTAACGTAAAATAAAGCGCTCGTCTCGAATTGATAGGATAAAAATGTACGGGAGATCGCAATTTAATTACGGGTGAGATGTGGACCTGCGTCAGGCCGCGAAGTCTTGTCGAATAAAATTCGACCGCGGGGGGTACGTGTCATACGTCACTTAGGGAGAAAGGGCGTGAGATTTGTGGGAAATTGGGCGGCGCGGTAACGTGAGAGTCACTAAAACGTCAATTGTATTCTGAAAATAACCGGGATCGATGCCGGTGGCGAAAATATTCAATTAAAATAATTACAGTACCAGAATTTCAACCCTTTGCCTTCCTTTCGCGCTCCCTGCCGACTGCGCACACGTCGCCGCGGGACGCTGAGCGTTACAATGTCCTAATTGCCATGCAATTTTCGCTTCGAACTTAGCGCCAATTCAATCGTGAGACAAAATTACCGATTTTTCAATCAACACGAAAAATATCTTACGCAAAAATCATTTTCAGTTTTTTTACCATCGATATTAATAATATGTACCAGTAATTATTCCATTGAATTGTAATATGAAAAAAATGAGACAAATCGTAAATGCTAAAATAGAAAAATTACTTTAAAAAATCGAAACAACTTTTAAAAAATAGAAAATCCTCAAAATCGTAAATCGTGAATCCTGACATTCAAAAAAATAGAAAAAATACTTTTAAAAATAGAGAAAAACCTGAATAAAAAATTCAAGATAGAGAAAAATCATAATTCCTAACGAAAATGAGAAAAGATCCTTTAAAAAAATTGGAAAAATTAGGAAAGATCTTTAAAAAGTAAAAAAAAAAACTGAATTCGAAAAAAATTGATAAAATTCCGACCAAAAAGTTGAGAAAAATCCTAAATTCTTTTTTCTATTGAAGCGTGTCTAAAATAATTCTCGAAAATTTCGTCTCAGATATAAGTCGGTCGATGACGCGACTTTAGTGGCATTCTTTCTTTCGGTATCTCGTCCGGCAAAGTTATGGCAAAAGATGAGCCGCGAAGGGTGCAACGCTAACTCGCGTTGCGGAACTTCCACACGAAATTGTTTCGCGCTCCGCCGAGACCTCTAAAATCGTGCGTCCGTCCGTGTGTGTGTGTGTGTGTGTGTGTGTGTGTGTGCATGCCCCGCGGACTCTCGTTTATTCTACAATGACGATATAATGCTTTGAGGCTATTTCATATTGAATGGGCGAGCCAGGAGACGCTTTTATGCCCTCGGAAAAAGGGCCACGCGGAGCATTTGCGCCAAGAGCGAAATAAAGGGTCTCTCTCTCTCTCTGTCCCTCCGTAGCATTGTCATGGATTCACAATATATATATATAGGCGAATATGCTAAGATAGGGACATTTCAAACATAAAAAAAAGATAAAGAAATGTGACGTTAAAAAAACTAACGAACATATTTTATTAACATCTATGTTATATATATATATATATGTTGTTCAATTAACAAAATTAATAAAAATAAAAATACATTAATCGAATAGTTATTAATTAATATTATAGCATCGATTGATAATATTGATGTCAATAAAAATAATAATAATATATTGGTACAAATGTTTATTGATAAAAAATTCTCAAGAATTAACGCCTTTCGTTTTCTCCAAACGGCAGAACAAAGATTTATTTTCGATTCTATTCAACGAACATAAATTCTATAAAAATAAAAGAATTATTTGAATGCACATAAATCTTACGAGGGATCCATTTAACAGCAGTGTTCTTGAAAATTCATATTAGAAGAAACGTTGAAAAACCTGGAATTGTTTAAGGCGTTACCCCCACTTGTAGCGCAAAAAAAGGCCTTTTTCATGAATTTTTTTTAAAGAAAACTACAAAACTTTTTTAATCGATCAATATACCATCTTAAAGAACACATCTTGAAGAACTTTCAGTAATTTTTTTATTGAAAAATATTACATTGTTTAGTGGCAAATGGCCGTCAATGAAATAATGTTTTTATATACACGGTTTGCGGTGACCAACATTGCGGCGAAGTGGATCATCTGAAAAAAAATGCGGATGGATTTAGTCAAATATAAGTATAAACTAGTCTTTAATCGAAGGATTTTAAAAAATATTCATTTTTCACACAATGGCGGACAGTCAAAGTTAATGGTTCGATTTTAACGAAAAAAAAACGGCCGTTTTTTGGCTACAAAACGGCCATTCTTTTTCGAAAAAAAAAATCGAAAGATTAAAGACTACATTTTTATGTATTAAATAAGCCTGCAAAATTTCAAGAAGATCGGTTCATTAGTGTTCGAGTAATCTTGGTCACCGACTTCAGAAATGCCATTTTGAGAAAAACGCGTTTAAAGTTTCAATTTCAGTTTACACGAAGAAAATATTTTTTTTGTAAACTTACATAGAGTCATCTATTCCGGGCATCAAAAAAAAAAACTGCACTTCAAAAAAATGCAATAAAAAAAATCGATTTTTTCAAAATCGCAAGTGGGGGTAACCCCTTAATACCAACAGACACTACCAAGTCTTAAATTTTCTGCAATGACAATTTGTCCCAAATTTACGATTAAAGAGTGAATAATTATAGACAATTTTGTTTTTATTTTTTTCGCAGATTCATACTTGTTTTTCGTAGAATCACGAAGAACGGGCGGAAAGAATAGTGTGAAATAAAAATAATCAAAATTTCATTTGTGAGGGTAGGGAGTATATGAATATTCTCGTCTCATAGACACGGCCCATAACATCGTGAAACGTCGTGGAAATACATTATCGTTAATTGGATATAAAACGTATCGTATACAACGGCTATTGGCCCATCAACCACGTCAAATTTACATCTATGACATTTCATGTAGCAACGTGCTACGTCTTTGACTCACTGATAACGCAAATCGCATGGAATGGGTTAAGTCACCATTGGTTATAAGTAGTTTATTTCTCTCTTAAAAAAGACATTCCTTTTGTTTTCTTGGAAGTCTATGCGACACTGGATTGGATGACAATTTATTCGAAACCGGATTGTGTCACTGGGACAGGAATTTAAGATTCCAAACACCAAGCTCCATCAACGTCGGTCATCTAGGAAAATTTTAACAATAAAAATAAAAATCGAGGGATCCTATTAACAAAATTTTTCTGTCTTGGATAGATTTTCTCAGTGCACTTGATCGAAGATTCAAAAAGTTAACCAAAAAATCGAATGAATCTTCAGAGTTCAATTTTAACGTCTAAGAAAATTATAGGATGATATTGAAAATTTCGAATTTCATTTTCATTTTAACTGAATTTTACATTCTAGGAAATTATTGCCGTTGAGTTGAAGATCTAGCCATCGTTTGCCGTGAAATTTATTCACTAGGGAACTTCTAGTGTACAAATCCATCGGTATTGCTAGGACTACGGTTCTTACCTAGGGAATTGTATGGTATTCTTAGCACGAGAAAAGCTCTGCTAAGAGTCTAGGGAACTCTAGGGAATTATCGATAGACTTAGGGAATTCTTCGGTACTCCCGGACCGAGCAAAGCTCTGCTAAAAGTCGAGGGAATTCTAGGGAATTCGAGGGATCTTTCGATACTTCTAGGGATTTCGTCAGCGCTCCCGGGCTAAAAACAGCCCTGCTAAAAGTCTAGGGAACTCTAGGAAATATTCCATACCCCCAATTCAAAAGATACTCCAGACTTTCCACGATCGAAGCGCTGCTGGAAGTCTAGGGAAGTCTAGGAACTTTTTCGATACTCCCTAGAGAAGCAGCGCCAGAAGTTTTCTGTCGCAAATATACCTATAGTCAACGTTTCCCTAGCCTCGCAGACACACGATATACAGTCATAATAACACATCACGCGTGAGCCCAAGAGCGAGTGATAAGAACCAGACGAGTCTCGGCAATTCCCCTACGTTTGTCTGACACGAGAAAATGTCGCGGAAATGATCGCGTGACATCGACAAATCGTCGAAAATTCGATACGAGCCTGTTCGTTAGATCCCGTGGCATTAAAGCGAGTCTCGTAGTCTCGTCCGTATTTTATTATCGCGAGACAAGACGTCGCGAACGACGAATAACGAATGTAATAACGCGAGAAGCCGTATTCAAATGCGAAAGAAACCGGACGGACGGCTGCGCGCGCAGCCTTCCCCCACCGCGCGGCACCGTAGCGCGAATTGGCCGCGCGCCCGAGTGGGGGCCGTCCGGGGCGTGGCCTCGCGCTTATCAGGCGCCACGCGGCTCTCTGCGCGTGCTCGCGACAAAAAGCGCGTGCTATCTATCGATACGTCCTCGAATTATGCGCGCGCATTTCCGCATTCGGAAAATAAAAGCCGACACACGGATACTGCTAAACGGCAGGGAGGAGACACGCTATATCAATTATTTTTACGCGATAAATTGCGTGGGATGTTTGGCCTTGTGACTTTACAAGCTCGGTATCAGTGTAGCCGATACGTTCGAGCTATATTTGCTCCTCTTAATGGAGCGTTTTGGAACGAATCTATGGGTGGCAACGCTCGTTATTGACTTTGTTTTATCTAATAAAGTACTATCCAAATTAATCAAACGTACATTCAATATATACGTTATTTTTAATAAATTTATCACGTCTTTTCATCGTTTGAGATTTACTAAAAAAATGTACTTTTACTGGGATAAAATAAAATATAAAATCAACATAAAATATTTTGCACCCTTAAAAAATAGTTATTCACCACATACCCGCGCTCAATTCTTTACATAGTTTCTAATTCTTACAAACATATTCCAATTATCATTGATATTACAAGCAATATTTTTCCTTGAAAGTTAATAACTTTTGAGACCAAATTCCTGAACATTCTATCTCCGAATACGCGACTTACGTGGCTCCTCGAGCACGCGAATTGGGAACCGCGATACAGCACGTGCGTGAAAGTCTTTGTGAATGATGTTCTCGTGAACGGGCATAGATCCCGAGGACGACTTACAAACGGATGTGTAATCGTGAGTGCACGCGCTCGTACACGACAGAGAAAGAGAGAAAATAGAGAGAGACAGAGAGAGAGAGAGAGACAGAGAGACAGAGAGAGAGAGAGAGGGGGGGGGGGAGAAGGAAGAGAACTTGTATTATGCAAATTCTTGGTCATGTACGAGTTCATACTACTACCGATTGAAGGCTTAAGGGCTTCTAATACACAGTCTTGAAAATGAAGACCGTTTCACGATCTTCGAATGTTGTGTCTCTCGTGAGACTTCAGTAACAAATAAGTAAATAACAATAAAAAGTAAATTTAACAATTTGATAAATCAATATACCATTTTGAAATAGAAACTTGCCAAATAAAATATCTTTCAATGGAAATGTATTTAAAAAAATGTAATTATACAAATAAAAGCTTTCCCCGTCTATATATCGCTTCTCATGTGATGCGAAAATATCTAACGAACGAAAAAAATACCTATATATATATATATATATATATATATATATATATATATATACACACACATATATATACATGTATATTTTGGTATTTTTTTCGTTCGATAGATTTATTAAATTTTCTCTTATTTATTAACTAGCACTTAGCTAATTAATCAATTAATAAAAAATAATAAACGTGCTAGTTAATAAATAAGAGGAAATAAATCAATATAAATACAAAGATCATTGCGAATACAATCATTGTTTTCTTCTATCGGTATATATTCATAGAAATAATTAAATTTATTCATTATTTTATTGATCATTATATTTATCAGCTAACATATAGCGGTTTTTTATTATATGCAATTATTATTATAGTTATTATTTTTATGAATACTAATGAAGGGAAATAATAATAAACCGCTACGTGCTAGTTAATGACTATAAGAAAAGAAATGAATATAAATATAAAGACCATTATCAATACAATCATTATTATGTTTACACATAGTATATAGATATAGCCTTTGAAAAATCATACAAACATATAAAAATAAATACATAAAAAAATGCTGTATGCGCTTTATTTGCAGTTATTAATTTAAGATGATTTCATTTAAATTATCGATTCATAAATACAATATTTAAAAAAAAAGTGGCGAAATCCCGGAATTCGAAATAAAATGGATTGGCCATTTTTCAATGATTTATTTATTAAAAAAATTCCGAAATTACGCAAAGAAACGATAGTCGCTGGAGAATTATTTACAATAATTCATACGCGTGAGTGGAAATAAAGAAACGGATGATTGAAGGTAGGAAAGGTCTGCACGTTTGATATTCAGTGATGCAGGCTCTCTCAGGACTATCGGGGAATTTCTTCACGCTTGTCCGAGTATTTTCGACGTCCACTCGCTGGATTAAACGAATATTCTCGTCTTGGACACTAATGCGGTTATTTTTCTTCACGCGGCAGTACGCGAGAGAGTGAGAAAGATAGATAGATAGATAGAGAGAGAGAGAACCAGGAACCGGCAAATAAATTGATAATTCATACGATTGGCAAAAGTTCCCCGCGCGAGACGTGTCCGGCGTTAGGAAAATTGCACGTATGCAAGAAAAAGAAGGCAGGGGGAGGGGGGAATAGAAACCCTCTCGCAGGGGACTTAACGAGGAATGATTTGTTGCGAGAGAGGTTAGATATATCCGTGAGAAGGGGAAAAAAATGTCCCTGCCCATCCACGAGAGACGTACGCCAGACACCGAGACAGCGAAACGGAAAATTATGTTTTTTCTTAATATTTTATTTCACTAATTCGCTTCGTTCTTTTCGTTAATTCGATTTTTTTTACTCGTTTTTTCTTCTTTAACATTTTTTTCTCTCGTCATGTCGATTCGAGCCTCGTAGACTGTCACATTCTCACTTTAATTTACGAAGTTGGAGATAGCTGTTACGCAGCGTCAATAATGTGTACATTTTTTTTTCTTCAAAATTATACTTTCGAAAAAATTCCTATCAAGTATCGTGTTACAAAATATACGAATAAATCGCGCTCTCTTATCAAATTATTTTTCCGTAATTGGCTTTTCAATCAGGCTCCAACTCGTGCAAAGTAAAAAAAAAATCTCTAAAGCAGCAAATCTTCAGTGACGATCCAAGGAATTGTTTTTATGATTCACATTTTTATCATTATTTAGGAATCACAGGAATAGGAATTATTCTCGTTTTGCATTTTTTCATAATTAACCCAAACGAACACAAACAAAATTGTACCTCCGAAAAGATTGTGCCAAGCATCGTATTACGAAAATACGAATAAATCGTGCTCTTCTCTTACCAAATACTTTTTTCGCAATTTGCTTTTTAATCAGTCTCTAATTCGTGCAGAGCGAAAAAAAACTCTTAAGCAGCAAAATTAAGGCGACGATCCAAAGAATTATTTTCTTCTCCCGCAGACGAGAATTCGCGACAATAAATGTCGCGTTTTGTGGATTCGCATTTTTTTAAATTTTTTTTGTCACATCTCGAATGACGCGAGAAAAAAAAACGAGTCTGTCGGACATTTAGCATTTCTCGTGTGGCTTGCAGGAAAGCACGCATTTATCATAGATACGTATGTGTGTGTATATATATATATATATATATATATATATATATATATATATACACACACATACACACATATGCGTGGTAAAAGAAATTGTTATTCAAATAAGCCCTTGGCGAAATGTCTCGGTGGAAGCTTAACGAGGAATGATTTGTCGAGGTTCTTATACACGCCTTTTTATACATATACTATATATGTATGTTCAATCGTATCGAAGAAAAAAATCATGATAGGGTTTCTATCTTTATACTTCCGCATCAGTCACATATTGCCTGGGTCTTTATAGACACGTATGTATGCATATACATATTTATATATATATGTATGAATACAAATTTGTATATATATACACAAATACGATAATACATAAATAAACAGAATAATTATTGTACTGAGAATGATCATTATATTTATTGGCTACCATATAACGGTTTTTATTATATATAATGATAATAATAATTTTTTTAAACCGCTCTGTGCTCGTTATTAAATATAATGAAATGTATTATATATTTTTTTTATAAAAAAAGTCATTTTTTAATCTATCAAAAAAAAAATTCATTCGATTAAAGAAGTGTATATTGATCCTTTTGAATACTCTTATAAATCAGTTTTAATAAATAAACAATTCTAAAACAACTTTGAAAATCTTAATTATTGGAAAAATATAAATATAAGTGCCATTAATTAAAAAATTCATTAAAATAAATGTATTAACTAGCAGATAGCGGTGTAGTATTATTATTATTATTGTTGTTGTTGTTGTTATTATAAATGCTTATATATTGCATTTAAAAAGCCAAATAAATATACAAAAAATAATAAATAAAGAAAGCTGTATGCTAATTAATGAATACAATAGTCATTATATATATTTGTACAAAGATATATAATGAATAAATGCGTTTGTCTGGGTGTGTGTGTTTGCATGTTTGTAGAGAATCGTAGCGTGTACCTACGACCCCGTAGGGATTCTTTATCTTGATAGGATCTCAAAAAAAGACAGAAATTCATTCGATTAAAGAAGTGTACACTGGTCCTTTTAAATACTCTTAGAAATCACTCTTAATAAACAAACAATTCAAAAATAACTTTAAAAATCTAAATCATTGGAAAAATATAAATACGAGTACCATCAATTCAAAAATTCATCAAAATAAATGTATTAACTAGCAGATAGCGATTTAGTATTATTATTGTTGTTGTTATTATAAATGCTTATAAGTATTGTATTTAAAAAATCGAATAAATATATGAAAATTAATAAATAAAGAATGCTGTGTACTAAGTGATGAATACAATAGTAATTACATATATTTATACAAAAGTATATATGAATAAATGAGTATGTGTGCGTGTGTGTTTGCATGTTTGTAGAGAATAGTAGCGTGTATCTATGACACCGTAGGGAATCTCTATCGGATGATTCCACGGGATAAATTCTTTCTCGAAGCTCGGTATGGCACTCTCAAACTACGGGGGGGCCTACGCCACGATAGACCAAACAATCTCCTGGTGAACGACTCTCTTCTCGGACTTACATCGTGCCAGGTAATATATTTACGATGTCCGAGGAAGAAATTGATAGAGAAGGGCAAAAAAACGCTTTCTTTTTTCACCGAAACTTCGGGCATGGAAGGCAGAGAGATAGACAGAGGGGGGCGGGGGAGCTCAAATAGACACAGTCAAGTGTAATAAATGCCAGGACGAGGATTTTTCGGGACATCTTACAAATCCTTTAATGTATGATCCATGTGAAGAGGTGGAAAAAAATACGTTCTCTTTTCGAACAACCGAGTGGACGAGAGAGAGAGGGGGGTCGAAAATTAAATTAGAAATTGCTAGTTTTGAATAAATCAAATTTGATAAAAAGAAAAAATAAGATAAGTAAATAAATAAATGAATGAATATTTTTGTGGTTAGCGCAAAAAAGGACAAATTGAAAAACAATATAATATATACAAATATAAATATACAAATAGAGAGGGGGGCTGAAATATACACAGTCAAGTGTAATAAATGCCAGGACGAGAATTTTTCGGGATATCTTACAAATCCTTTAATGTATGATCCATGTCAAGAGGTGGAAAAAAATACGTTCTCTATTCACACTGCCGAGTGGACGAGAGAGAGAGGGGGGGGGGCGTCGAAAATTAAATTAGAAATTGCTAGTTTCAAATAAATCAAATTAAAAAAAAAGTAAAACAAGGAAATTAATTTATTAATATTTTTGTGGTTAGCCCAAAAAAGGACAAATTGAAGAGAAAAATCATCAGGAAAGTGAGAATAAAATGAACGCCTATTCACAAGGAAGGTAGATATGGGAGAGTCTTGTTTCGGGTGTCCCCATCGACGAGCGGAGATCAAAGTTTCACGGCGCGTTTTCGTACGGCGAGACTCTGGTAGACGATGCGAGAGACGATGAATTATGCGTGGAATCGGGCTAATGGAAGGTCGCCATACACCAGATTAGTTAAGAAGCGATTCGGATCGGGTTCATAATGGCTCGCCGAGTTCAAACTGGTTTTGGCGCCTCGGCTCAGCTCGTTCTACCGACAAGCCTTTCTATACGAGCACACACACACACATATCTATATATATAAATATATATATATATATATATATATGAATTTACTTATTTATATAGTGTATCCATGGAGACGTTTAGTATATTTTAAAAAACTGTTTCTTACTTTATTAACAATTTACTTAATATGAAAACAAATATAAAATAATAATAATAATAATTCTAACATTTTTGTAAAAAGTTGCATGGAAAGCTCGGAACGCCCTTCAACGTCCTCAATGGAAAGTAAAATTCGAACGAAATAATAATCATAATAATAAGAACTATTAGTATAATCAATTTGAATGAAAATAACAGTAACGTAATAATAAAATGTGAAAAAATAAAATGAGAATAAAATAACAATTATTATTTAAATACTACAATTAAGTTCTTAATAATAATATATATAAATATAATACATTTGAAGAAAAATAATAATAACAATTAATAATTAAGTGTGAACAAAATAAAATAATAATAATCAACGATTAAATTGAAATTATGGGAATTAATCATGTAGATAGGGATCAAGATGGAATTAGTTTCGCGGTAACGAGGAAAATTTTTTTAATTCGCGATTTATTTGAAGCGCTACAATGTACAGGTTAAGAATTAATTCCTCGATTCTCGATGTTGAGCTGGATCGAAAATATTTGGGTTTGAAAAAAGTTCGACTTGTGTAACGTAAGTAGCTATATATATTTATAAACATGAATGAGAAATGGATTATCGAGCTCCCCAAGAGATTTACCCACGTCCCTGCGGGCAAATTTACACACTTGGCATACACTGATTTTCATCTCCAATTTGTACCAGTACAGGCCGCTAACATCTCAGCGTGTGTGCATTTACGTATTTGTGATTTAAATATAAATTGTACTCGAGGCTAGAGGCCGCTAACATCTCAGCGTGTGTGCATTTACGTATTTGTGATTTAAATATAAATTGTACTCGAGGCTAGAACGCGATCACACTCCATTATCTGGGGTTATAATTTATTTGTTAACCAGTGAACATTTTTTTCGCATTAATTCGGCAAAATTGACTAACGATGAAAAGTAATTATTGACAATGCAATTAAAATGCTAATAGAATAATTATTTATTGGAAAAAATTATTGTCTTGCGGAAACGCGTTATTGGTGATTTTATTCGTTATTATTATTCGAATAAACAATTTGACGGTGTTTCTTTTTGATGCCATTATTAATATTATTATTAGGAATTTAAGGGGAGAGACGTAACAGGCCAGGAAAAATTACTGATTTTCTTTATTGTTTTTAAGGAAAGTTTTTTCACCATTCTTAACCTAGGATGTGTTTTATTACTACTTTTGGCTGTTACGTGGTATTTTTTTGGAACGTTTGAAAATGGCAGAGGTATGGCATGGTCTTCTAAACGGGTTGCGGCGGATATTGCCAGACGGCGTGATACGTAGGATCGACAAGAATAATCTGAAAAAAAATAAACGAAGATTTTTCTTTCATTAACACTCATACGCAGAATATGAACCAAGAAAAAGTGAGAAATGTTGAAAATCGATGAAATGGTAAGCTTCGAAACAAAAAGATTAAATTTTCCGAAAAAAATGGCTACATTTGGTAATTAAAAAAATACGGTTTTTTTCTTCAATTTTCAAAAACATTTAGGGTCAAGTTTTAGACCCGCCATACTCAAAATGTGCTCCGCGGAGCCCTGGGGCTCTGCAAGGCTTCTGCTAGGCCTCAGCCGAAAAAAAAACAACTTCATACCTCCCAATAAACGGGAACAATTTGATCGATTTACAGTGGAATTAATAAATTGTTATGTAAAGTACCCATTTTTGTATGATTTTCATTTTAATAAAAAACATTTATTTTTTATTATTTTATTAAATTATTTTATATATTTTTATTATTTTAGGGTTCCGTAAAATATTTAGCGTTTCAAAAGTGTATACAAAAAACACACCATAAGTCTCAAAAAAGGTAAAGAAATATTTTCTTGGAAAAAGTCATGAAAATCAGCAAAAAAAATTCCTCGCCTAAAGGTACCTCCCCCCTTAAGGGCGCGGTTGGTCTCCAAAACCGTTCTTCTTTATTCCCAGCGCTGTTTTGCCATGTGCCTCGAAGAAGCTCGGATTTATTCCCCGATACCCTCGAGAGGGGGCAAATCACCATTATCAATAATTCCTAACTGGTATTATAATTGGAATTGTTCCAGCCCGAGAAGAGACACTTAATTTATCGACTAAACTGGTGTTATCTATTATTGTAATTTAATTCGTGTGGCTCAGACTCCTTAGCAGACAGAAAAAAAAGAAAAATTCCCAAGTCTCTCTCTCTCTCTCTCTCTCTCTCTCTCTCTCTCTCCCTCTCTCTCTCTCGCTCTCTCGCTCGCTCCTCGAAAATCGCAATAATGTATAAAATAAAAATAAATTAAAATTCCCAAGGATATTCTCAAGCATATCCACGGGCCCGCTAAACCATCGCGATATTTCGTCACTCCGCAAACCTGTCTCGAGAGATTCTCCGCGAAAATTATACCGCGGATACCAAAAAGTATTCGCCAATCGAGAAGAAAAGACGAAAAAAAAATCACAAATCTATACAGATCTTCAAAAATTACGGTCCCGTTTCGCGGCTGATTTAGATTTTTATTTCACCGAGCCATCTTTAATTCAACGACACACGCAGCAGCAAAAAAAAGGCATACGTGGAACGGCAATTTTTTTTTGCGACCGAAAAAAACCGACCTTTTTATCCTCGAAAATCACGACTGAAACGTTGAAAACTTCAAACCGCCGTAACGGTCGTTCGGCTGCACCGAATTCGAGACATTGCCAATGTTTGAGAACCACTGAGAGCAGACTTTAAAAAACGTCCTCTTACGTAGCCTCGTTTGTTTGGGTTTGTTTGGGTTAGCGTAAAACGTATCTCGGATAAAGTTCCGAAAAGCCCATACCGCTTTTTTCCTTGAAATTTTGTATAGTTATGTATTTTGACACGCTGAACACGAAAATGACAATTAAAATTAGCGCAAATTTGATTTTCAAGATAAAAACTGAAAAAAAAACGGATTTGTGTAGTTTTTTTATTTTATTTTAACAAATGTTGATCGTAGAGGAAAATGTCTTCTACGAAAGTTGTAGCCCATCAAAAGACTGATAGTTTATGTTCTATACAAATTTTGTCTTAAATTATTATTTTCCAAGAAAATGGGATAATACTCCAATAAGTATATTTTGCTAAACTCCATTAGTTTCGATACTATCTACTTACGCACTTTACTGCATATGGGCCAAAATAAACCCAAACAGCAATCTAAACAACTGAAACAAACTCGGGTATGTTGAATTGTGAGGTGTGTAGTTAACTGGGGTGGGCGCAGGGCACCTCGGATGGGTGTGTGGAATCGCGGGGTGCGTAGAACACTGGGGTGGGCGGAGGGCACCCCGGATGGGTGCGTGGAATCGTGGGGTGCGTAGATCACTGGGGTGGGTTTCTTAGGCACCTTGGATGGGTGCGTGGAATCGTGGGGTGCGTAGAACACTGGGGTGGGCGTAGGGCACCTCGGATGGGTGCGTGGAATCGTGGGGTGCGTAGAACACTGGGGTGGGCGGAGCGCACCGCGGATGGGTACGTGGAATCGCGGGGTGCGTAGAACACTGGGGTGGGTTTGTTGGGCACCTCGGATGGGTACGTGGAATGGCGGGGTGTGTAGAACACTGGGGTGGGCGGACGGCACCTCGGATGGGTACGTGGAATCGCGGGGTGTGTAGAACACTGGGGTGGGTTTGTTGGGCACCTTGGATAACATCAAAACTAATAGAGTTTAGCAAAATATACTTATTGGAGTATTATCCCATTTTCTCGGAAAATAATGATTTAAGACGAAATTTGTATAGAACATAAATTATCAGTCTTTTGATGGGCTACAACTTCCGTAGAAGACATTTTCTTCTACGATCAACATTTGTTAAAATAAAATAAAAAACTACAAAAATGCGTTTTTTTTCAGTGTTTATCTTGAAAATAAAATTTGCGCCAATTTTAATTATCGTATCCGTGTTCAGCGAGTCAAAATACTTAAGTATACAAAATTTCAAAGAAAAAAGCGGTATG
Source organism: Ophion slaviceki (assembly GCA_944452715.1). NCBI lineage: Eukaryota > Metazoa > Arthropoda > Insecta > Hymenoptera > Ichneumonidae > Ophion > Ophion slaviceki. The sequence continues at coordinate 5,289 of CALYCA010000528.1, read as the reverse complement.
GGCTTTTCGGAACTACACCCCGTATCTCCCTTCTTGCGGAATCCAGAGCCTGTTAAGGCGTTACCCCCACTTGTAGCGCAAAAAAAGGCCTTTTTCATGAATTTTTTTAAAGAAAACTACAAAACTTTTTTAATCGATCAATATACCATCTTAAAGAACTTTCAGTATTTTTTTTATTGAAAAATATTACATTGTTTCGTGACAAATGGCCGTCAATGAAATAATGTTTTTATATACACGGTTTGCGGTGACCAACATTGCGGCGAAGTGGATCATCTGAAAAAAAATGCGGATGGATTTAGTCAAATATAAGTATAAACTAGTCTTTAATGGAAGGATTTTAAAAAATATTCATTTTTCACAAAATGGCGGACAGTCAAAGTTAATGGTTCGATTTTAACGAAAAAAACGGCCGTTTTTTGGCTATAAAACGGCCATTTTTTTTCAAAAAAAAAATCGAACGATTAAAGACTACATTTTTATGTATTAAGTAAGCCTGCAAAATTTCAGGAAGATCGGTTCATTAGTGTTCGAGTAATCTTGGTCACCGACTTCAGAAATGCCATTTTGAGAAAAACGCGGTTAAAGTTTCAATTTCAGTTTACACGAAGAAATTTTTTTTTTTGTAAATCTACATACAGTCATCTATTCCGGGCCCATACAGAAGTATGGGGCCGGATACTTATACTTCAAAAAAATGCAATAAAAAAAACGATTTTTTCAAAATCGCAAGTGGGGGTAACCCCTTAAATCGCGACTCGAAGGGGGTTGAAAAACGTCACGATAATGGTATTCCGACTTTGAAAAGGCGAAAAAAAACCTCGTAACTCCGTCAGTCTGGTCCCGTTGGGAAGCGCAATCGATTACGAAAAAAATTAGCGCAGACTGAAGCCTGTAAGTCCAAGAGGAAAGAAAGTACGCGCTTTTAAACAAATCCACGTGTAACTCCACGTGGATTTGTTTTGGGGTCGAGACCACTCGCCGACCCGAAGAATGCCATTTCGTCACTCGTCTCGTTTTATTTACGAGTAGGCGCGATCGTGAAATTGTAAGATCTCGAAGGGGAGATTCGAGAGCGAAGAATCAACGAGCCGAGTAAACACCTGCGTCATGGTGGGTGACCCCGCCACCCCGAACGAATATCACTTTATCCCGTTCGGTAAAGCGTTTGCTCCAAGTGCAGAGAAAATGGCCCCGTCCCCTTCGTATGAACCTGATTGAAATGTCAAGTGAATCGGGCTGAGCTCGGCACGCTCGTCTTGTGTGTATGTATGTATGTTAGGGTGGCACAAATTTGAGCTCGATTTTTTCCCCCTTTTTCTCACTATCCAATTACCTTCTTTGAGGAAAAAAAATTGTCGCGAAAGCTGCGAGCGGTGAAAAAATATTTAGAGGTCGCTCAAGCCGCCTAAAAATTCAAATTTTCATTAAAAATCGTTTTTTTTTTTTCGTCAACTGCACATCCATGAATTTTACGCTTTATCCTTTTTTAATTAACCTCGCGAAAGCTCAAGCCGGCCAATGAATATTAAGTGGTCGCTCAAAAGCTTCGAAATTCCCAATTTGTTTTTTTACTTTTCTCACTCATAAATTTGACGCTTTGTAAAATGTTCAAAACAATTAATCCTTTTTTCTTTAGAAACAGATTTTTTTAATTTACCTCTCACTTTTAACCCACGAATTATAATGTTTGTATTCATAAAATAATTATTTAAAGCTCCTGTCCGTAAACAAAATTATAAGTCGTTTCATTCGTAAAACTGAAATGGCCACTGTTTTCCGCGCATCGTAATGTTTGTTACAATTTATTATAATAAATTGTACAGAAAATGTAACACTTCGCTGTTTATTTTGTTTTTATGCCACAAGGAATTATAATGCATGCGAGATTTATTTTTTGGCGGAAATTGTAAATTTCGAAAACCTTGCTGCGAGCACTAAATATTTTTCGGCCGTCTAGAGCGTTCGCGACGTTAATTTAAAAATTATAAAGCGTGAATTTCATGTGTGAGAAGTGGACGAAAAAAAAGATCAATTTTTTAATGAAAATTTGACTTTTCGGAAGCTCGAGCGACCCTTAAATATTTTTTGACCGCTCGCAGCTTCGGCGACAGTTTTTTTTTTGTCATGACGATATTAATTGGATGGTGAGAAAAAGGAAAAAATAGTGCTCAAATTTGTGCTACATACGCAGGGTGACAATTATAAGGTGAACATGTGTTTTTGAGGGTCTCGCGCAGAGATTTTGCGACCGAGATAAATATGATTTTTGAGTATCCTTTGAAAAAAAAAATATAGCGTAATTTCGTGATGAGTAGAATATGCCAGAAAAAATTAATGTTTCTGAAAAAGAAAAAAAAATCCGTTTTCGGTTCAGGAAAATGAAGATATTTAAATTCCGAATACGAAACACTCCTGAAAAACTTTGATTGTGTATCCGATCATCGAGAAAAAAAATGATCAAGGATGCATTATAAAATGGATACAGAGAAATGAATTCCATTTAAGAAAAAAAAAATTCAAACTGTTTCTTATTCAGAATTAAAAAATCTTCATTCAGCTGAATTGAAAATGGAATTGTTAACTTTTTTTTGAGAATGCTCCATTTTTTTGGCAAACACTACTCATGACAAAAATTTGCAGTTTTTTTCGCAGAGGGAGTGAAAAACAATTAAACGTTATATTTTTCTCGGTCGCAAAATTTTCGCGCCAGAACCTCAAGAAACAGCCGACCTAATAATTATGACCCTGCATATACATATATATATATATATATATATATATATAATATATATATATATTATATATATATATATAATCCCTTTCCAGTTGAACAAAACCCGTATTACGTTCGCCAGGAAATTCTTCATCTCACTCCGCCTTTTTCCCCGTCTCTCGGGTCCGCAGTAGAAAAGGCAATTTTAATCAGACTATGTTTTTTTCGCTCGTATTCGCGTTTTCTGCTAGACAATCATCGTCGATGATGTATCGGAGGGCTCGAGAGGGACACTGCTCAATTGCCATCCACTAATGGCACTCTTGTCTCGTGTACATACACACACACACATGTATGTATGTATACACTTGTTTATGTATATATGTATATCGCGTTGTTGCTGTACATATACGTCGTATATATTAGTACACGTAAATGCCATAGCGAAGAGAGAGACGATCGGCGGTTATATTCCCCGGGAGTTTCTATAATGGGTATGCAAGTGGCGAAGCAGGTTCCATTCATTCATGTTCAGGGCGGCATCGGCCACGGTGGCCTCCGCCACTTACAATTTCCCCATTTACCATTTATACATGTATACATGCATACATGCATGCATCAGTGTATGCGTTCGATCCTTGTTTCTTCCTTCTTCGCTTACTACATTTTATATGTGTGTGTATATATATATATATATATGTGTATATATATATATATATATATATATATATATATATATATATATTGTAAATAATGAAAAATATCTCATCATAGCCGTTCGTTCGAACGTTCAAATATTTATAAAAATGTTTAAATTTTCGTTCCGCGACGAAAGAAAAAAAACTAACGAGAGTAACAATAAAATAAAAACAAAAAAGCTACGTACACAACTTTTCATACATATATATACATATAGGCAAAATATATATGGAGGTACTGTAAATAATTAAAAACAAATCATCAAATGACCTATTCGTCAATTTTGAAAAAAAAATGTATCTAATTTACATTCCGAGATAAAAACAAGGAAGATAACAAGAGCAACGATACAATAAAATAAAATTGAACTAAAACAAACAGCTGCGTAAATAATTATTCTCTTATTCACTGAAATATTTTAAATCTCGATGTATTAATATTAATATAAAATCGATATTTATACACACACCCATACACACACACACACACACACACACACACACACACACACACACACACACACATATATATATATATATATATACACATATATATATATCCGAGTGTGTGTACGACATCGAATCACACGCGTCTTCCTTATTAGGACCATCGATTTTTTTCCCTCTACCTTCTTTTCGTTTTCTTAGCTTTATTTTTCCTCCACCCCTCTGCCCCCCCCCCCCCCTCTTACATTTTTCGCCAACTCGTCCCTTTTATCCTGCGATCTCCGCAGCGCGAGTCTTCCGTTGCATACGCAGTGCAAACTTTCCACGATCTTCGCCTCCTCACCGTCATCGTCGTCGTCCTCGTCCTCATCAATTTTCCCCATATCTCAACTATATACCCGACGCACCATATAGCGCGTATTATACAGCAGCAATTTATGCATTATACATGCGGCCAGATATATGTGTGAGATAAAGCGGGATACGTGAGCGTTCCCTGGATTATATCGAGCGATTAAAATTTCTTCTTCAATAATAATAATAATTATTATTATTATTAGTTTAAATATAATAACATCTTATATCGATAATAATAATATTTCACATTGATCGTCAATATAATAATATAATATATTATGTAGGGCGGGATGTTCTGTGTAAACACCCTGAAGGGATATTCCAGGAATAATAAAACTATATATAATATAATATATTAATATTGATAATATCATTATTAATGTAATCATAATAATACTAGTTATTATTACCATATGATTAATGTTATTATGAATATTCTTATTGCAATTGTCATCTAGTAATGATATATTAATTATATGATTAAGGATATAACCCACACTGGTGGATGGGCGGTCGGGGTTCGGCTCAGCCATTGGTCGTGGCCACTACTCGGAGCGGTGACCGCTTAGCCGTACTCCGGCTAGCGCATCAACCAGCGAGCGGAAGGCCGATACTTCTGATACCTACGTGTAGATACTCGAGTTAAAGTCTGTGCACTTGAATCAGAGGAATATAGGGCCGTCTATACCGGAACGGATTTTCCACCGTTTTCCCGTGCCCTTGGCAAGTGTGGTACCTTGAATCGTCCGTGGACGCCATGGAAGTTAGCTTAGATTAGAGAAGCGTGGGTAGGGAGTGATAGGAAAGGGTTCAATTGGAAAGGGTCATATGTAAAAACCCCCAACGATATACGTTGGAACTCAGGAATTATTAATTTGACTGATGATATAATAATAATGATGCATTATTATTATTGTTAGCACTATGATGTCGTCAAAAGTATCAAAATAATACCGGTCGCAATAAAAGTTACGATAGTGGAAAAGATGTGATAAAAAATGTAATTCGATACTATTAGGCCTAATAATAATTATAACAAGAAAAAATATGTAACGCGATACTATGAGGTGA
>CALYCA010000527.1:0-20241 GCA_944452715.1 Ophion slaviceki | reverse complement strand
ATATCCACTGCCGGACAAAAGTTTTCGGACACTTCAGATAATTGCAAAACTTTCTATCACTGGATAATTGCCAAATAATGTTATTGATTTTATTTATTATTTTTCGAAGATACTATATAGCTCTATTTAATGAATTATATTATGCCAATATAATTTTGCAATTATCTGATGTGTCCGAAAACTTCTGACCGGTGGTGTATTTCATATATATACACCCTTGGCGAAAAGTTTAAACACCCTGTAATTTTTCTACCCGGAGAAAAAATCGAATATCCCGGCAAAGAAAAATCGTAAACCAATTTAACCAAACGGCGGTTTGAAGAGGGTGAAACCAGCTGCATTTTGTTTTTGTATTTATATTTGTGCGATTTTTTTCGTACCCGGTACATCATTTTGAAAATGTCGGTTTGTTACGATTTTCGCACTTGCCAGAATCGCGTGCTGGACTTAGACAACATAGTAATCTCACCATTTGGTGATAAGATCTTTGAAAAGGAAACCGTTAACTTTAGTTTTGTTAAAAAAAAATGTTGCGATTTTTTTTGCAGATTAATTTAGTTTTTTCTTGAAAAAAAACGGCAGGTTTCCGAAAAGCCGGCATCGTGCGGCGTAATTTGAAAACTATGAGATTTGGAATATTTAGTCTAAGGAGTAAAAAGTTGTATTTTGTTATTTTGGAGTCACTACAATTAAATATTTTTTAAATTTCTTCGTATTGGAAGTTTCGGTTGATAGTCGACGATTTGTCTCATCAATTTATTGCCGTTACAAAGAAACAAAAATGTTTTAATGAAAATATGAAGAGGAGAAAAGCTCATACACCCTTGGCCACAAGTGTTAAGCACCCCTATAAAATATTGATATTTTAAAAAGTACATAAAGCTATTACAATCGCATTGAACTAAAGCTAAGATGGCAGCATCAAATATAAAATGAAACAATAGAAAACCTCTTTTAGTGAATTGCAAAACATCTGGATTTAAAAAACGCTAAACAAGTGCGTTTTTTAAATTTCGAAAAAAACTTTTACCAGTCTTCATTTGCTAATCTCAGAGTGAAGGAGTCTTTTTCTCCGATTTCATTAGTAATATTCGATTCTGCCGAAGAGTGGTTACTTTATTTTTCCCGATCATCTTCGATTTGGCTGACTGTCAGTTTTCATTCGTTTAACGTCACTTGAATCGTATGACCTACAAATTAAATGATGAATCTTTTCTCCTCTTGATATTTCCCTTCGTCCAAGCCCTGCTTTTTTATATGGAAAAGAAACTTGCAAAATTGGAATTTGATCGGTGCGGTGATTTTTCATATATCGTGGTCACCGATTTTAAAAAAAGCAATTTTGAGAAAAACGTGTCTGAAGTTCACCGGTTCGTCGAACCGACTTATAAATGCCTATAATTCTTTCAACTTTGAACGGATCGATGAAAAATTACCCGAGAATATTTCTGAAGCGTTATATTTTGAGAATCCATTGAAAACCTAAAATCAATATTCCCAAAAATGTCAACTAGGTGTAAGGTCTCACACAAAATAATACAAATTTAATTCAAGTAATGCCTTCCTACTTTTAGTATTCACGGAAAAAGTTAATACAATTTTTCCTAATTAACACTTGAACATAAATAGGTACCGTCAATTTTCATTCACATATGCACGAATTAAGTTTGCTATTAGATTTTTGAAATATAATAGTCTGTGCTTTGCTTACTAATTACATTTTCTTGTCCGCTCATAAAAAAACCGAACTAATTTGTAGACATTTTCAATAAGCCGAAATGCTCGGATTTTTTTGTTCATTGTTGGCTAAATCAGCGTTGAGCATCCCATGTACGCGCATAAATTACTTTACACTATTTTTTTTCGATTACACTCGTCCTCGTGAAAAATGAATGACTCCTCGAGTCTCTCGTAGTAATTAGCGCGCTCTCTCCCGACTTGTCGAGGCATTAGTTATGGAACGTGTGAGATATAGGTGCGCGTTGATAGGAAATTGAAGAAAAATGTTTAATTGCCCTGTTATTCGTTATTATCTTGATGCATGTTATACGGGTAATGGGGATTTACGATTGGATGCTTTTCCTTTCCTTCATTCGTGTGTGTATAGGGTGTCTCAAAATGAGCTGACATTTCAATTTATTAATTAAACGTATTATTTATTTGAAAAGTACGAATATTTTGATTTTAATATAAGGTACAAACATGGAGATTATGTGTGGAACACAATATCCGATTAATTAGTAAATTCAAATGTCGGGTTATTTTGAGACACCATTTGTATCTAGGCTTAAATAGGAAATATCAGACCTGCGTAAGAGATGCGCGTAACGTGTGTCGTAATCTTGTATGTTAATGAATACGTGCGAACAACCTACAGTGACGAATTTATTATGGAGATATTTTTTACGCGATCCTCGTTGTTTTGTGAATTTTTCCGGATATTTTTTCATCGTTGACGGATAGACAGGCGTACATAGCGTTATGTTGCACCCCATGTTACTTGGAGTTGCATCCTTTTGTTTCACAATGCATCCCATACGGCGGCATGAATGTTTTACCTTTGCGCCCCCCTCTTGTTCTTTGCTATCCGCATATTTATAATAAATACATAATATCGCCAATACTTTACATATTATCGATGTAGGGGTCGCGCCTTACTCGGATTCCCCGCGGTGACTTCGCAGTCCACTATAATCGCGTGTCATATCGAGTATCACGATATATATATATATATATATATATATATATATATATATATATATATATATATATATATATATAAAGAGTGCGCGCCCTGCTGGCAGGCACGGACATGAGTTCGCGCGTGTTGTCGTTGCAACCATTTTTGCGAATTTCACCTCGCCGTCGATCGCGGGTATCACATGTATGTATCCCCGATTTATTCCCGAACGGCCCTTGATTTTATTCCGATCAGGATTTACCGAGACGTAATATTGCCCCTTTTTTCTTGTGGTTCTCTCTCTCTCTCTCTCTCTCTCTCTCTCTCTCTCTCTCTCTCTCTCTCTCTCTCTCTCTCTCTCTCTCTACTCCGTCTCTTTTACATTGACTACACATATACATACATCTGCTCGAAGGGTAAAATTAATTTTTCCCACTCGAATCGAACGTTGTATCGTTTAAGACAATACCCATGGTATCATACGGCCATTGTATCTCTATAAATTGAATAACCCGTATTAAGAACATGAAGCAAAAACAGAAGATAATTCACCAATTATAAGTGAATTGAAATTAGGCAATCGAGATATTACTTTGAATATCGGTATAATCAATAAAAATCATTATTATTGTTATTATAATTTCTTCAAAAAAATATAATTAGTGAATCGTGATTGTTAATGTTTTATTATCATCATAGTTTCTTCGAGAATTGTTGTCTTTGAACTCCATCTAATTTTTTTTTCGATTAAAATTTGTTTGTACGATTTGAAGTTGAACCAAAAAAGGGCACTGCACATTCGACGCTCTTTATCGTCATATTGACGCAGACGTGCATATTGTGAGTAAAAGAGGACGTGTGTTTGGAAACATTCTCCAACTCGACGCCTCGACAACAGCTCTTTCTTCGTCCCTTCTTTCCCTCGAGAGAGGCCCACAGGGGGTTTCTTTGCCGACGAGTGGCGCCTGGGGCAACCGTCCTCCACACACACGCGCGCATTTATATATATGGCTCTCGATTTCTCTTCTGCGTAAATGGTTGCTTGCGTGCGGGCAGCCCGCGAAATCGCGAATACTCTGTGTGTGCTGCATTGTTTCTCTCCTCCTGGCAATCTGTTGTGGGTGCTCGAGTCGAGTGTGGCTCTCGTCGACGCCCTTCTCTCTTCTCGAGTGTATTTCCACCGTGTATATATGTGTATATATATATATATATATATATATATAGCTGTGCGCGTGGATGTGTTTGCGTGTGAAAGAGGGAGACTTATCAGCCACCCTGAAGTACACCAGCCAGTCGCCCTTCACGAAATCGTTCTGCATCCACCCTTCGGGCCAGTTCTCTCAACTGATCGCCGCACGCGTGAAGAACTTCTCTCTCTCTCCCCCCCTCTCTCTCTCTCTCTCATTATAGATCGCTGACAATTAGCCCTCGAGATGAAAGCCAGCGATTTTTTTCCCTAAATGATTTCGCATCGAATAATTTTTTTTCTACATATCGAGAGACAATTTTGGTTGCAAGAAATTGAGAGTATAATTAACAAACATGTACAGACAATATGAGATAATTATGAACGATGTACAGAAAATAAGAGATAATGAATGTGCGTTGGGGCATTAAAAAAATTGAATAAGCGAACAGAATGGCTGGCTATCCTAAAAGAATTCCGAGAGAGAATGAGGATCAATTGATTCGGCAATATCGATGTTCTAGAAATACTGTTTTGCCGAGACCAAAGAGTCAACAAAAAAGGAGTAGTTTTTCGTTATAGCCGGGACAATATCAGCCTTTCCAATGAGACACGACGTGTAATCCGTGCGTGGTGCACGGCTCTTGCGGGCGCACGTGTATAAGCGTGGACAATCTCGCCTCTCCCGTGTAATTAAACTGGGATCGATAGAGGCCGCACGGGCAGGGCGAGAGGACGGCGAGGAGGAGAGGGAAACAAATAAAAGCAGTGTTGAGAGAGAGCGAGAAACGAAAAGGCGGCAAGAGAGAGACAGAGTGGCGGGGGGAAGGTGGGGGGCAGCAAGAGTGAGATGGAGGTGGCCAAGCTGGTGCCCAAGAGTGCTAATTAACGAGACCGGAGGTGTTGAAATCGAGTCGCCGTATTTCACACGAGGTGCGGAGCGACCTCTGATGGTACTTTGTGGTACTGCGGCCTTCTTCTCATCCTTTTTCACGTCGCGGTAGTTTGCTATTTTTATCTGTATGTGTGTATATATGAGTGTGTAGTGCGATATGCTGTTTTGCACTTGAGATGCAGAAGGAGACAGAGCGATGGGAAGTGCGGACAGAGAGGGAGACGGAAGGAGAAAGAAAGAGAAAGAGAGGAAAGCGAACAAGTGACCATAGAGATCGTGCGGAACGAAGAGATCGGCACACGACGTGGTCCAAGTTGGAGACACGAACAACGAGAGACAGAGAGAGAGAGAGAGAGAGAGAGAGTGAGAGAGAGAGAGGGGGAGAGAGAGAGAGATGGTTAGTTGAAAGAAAGTATTGATGGAGGTGTGTATAGATTCTTCGGGAGGGACACAGGGAACTAATAGGCGGGGTGAGAAACAAGCCGCCACTGAGATAAGAAGACCCCGGGGCCCCTCTGGCATAATAATTTGTGCTCCCACGTTTTGTCCCCCCCCCCTCTCTCTCTCTCTCTCTGTTTTATACTCTTCTCATCTGCTCTGGACCGAGAGAGGCCGCTGCCGTACCCTCCGGGACGTCTCCATTACGAGATAGAGAGCATTACAGCCGAGAGAACATTGTAGAACATTTTTCGGGCGTTGCATCCGGCCTTAAAACGGCCTCAACGAGGCTGCTATCCAGCGAATCAAATTTTCGCCTTTGACCGAATAACGACGATACTTTTCTTCGTTCTCAAATTCTCTCGATCAAATTCGCAACAGCGGACACTTTCGATAAGCGAGGACTAGAAAGATGGAGAAAAAAACAATCGCGAGATTCACAACTTTTTGTGAGGGAAAGAGAGAAAGGAAGATTGATCGACGCGTTAAGGGACAACACCACTGTGACGGCTTCAAAAAATCGATTTTTTGAAAACCATCTAGAAAAATCTAAAATACATTTAAGATTAAGATGCCGTTGGACCCAGGTCGAAAAAATAATTATTTTCGGAGATATTGAATATTTTGTGGAGCGGTGCAGCGCTTCATGACGCTCGGGGTCCCGCGCAGCTGCGCGCCTCAGGGTCGGCAGGTATACCGGGATATATAAATTTGAGCAGAGACGATTTGCTGCAGCGTTGTTTGGGCGGCTTCACGCAAAACAACAACGAAAGCTACAACAAATCAGTTTGGGCAATAGCCCCCAAGTGTCAGTCCGGGAGCAAAAAAATCGTCGATATTGCAGCTGATATCGCGGTATTATTATTCAATGATGGCCTGAGAAGCCTCATGAAAGTTTTGGAGACGTTGGGGATAACTATCGGCCCAAATTGTTTCAATTTTTGCGTTGAAACCGACGCAGCGCGGATCGAGCTGGCGGAGCGCTCGCTCACAGACGCTGCAAAAGAGGCAAGAAGAGCCTCTCCAAGTTCGAGAAAAGATGCTAGGGACAATGATTTGCTTCTTGAAGGCCAGCTATATGGTGCCGGCATCGCTGATTAAAGGTAAACAATTTTTTTTCCAATTTATCGCCTAAATTAACAAACCTAAAACTTTGAACGCGTTTTTCTCAAAACGACTTTTTTGAGTGCGGCACGCAGCAGAACTCGAGCAATTTTTATCCGATCGACTTCAAATTTGGACTGCATCAATAAAACTAGATTACCTAAACAAGTATATAGGATTTTTTCGATATCTCAATAATAAAAAAAGTTATAGCCTATTTTTGACGAGAAATTCTGCTCGAAAATCGTCCTTTAATGTCATAAGCGTGCCTATTTTTTAAAAATCAATATTTTTCAAATCCCTATGTATTTCTCTTCAAAATATCATATTATTAACATAAACACTCGGTATTTTTTTTCAGATCGACTTTGAAGAGAGTTCTGCTGCGTGCCGCGAACCACTGCAGAGGCAACAGTACCTGACGCGGGAGCTTCCCCAGCGTCACCATGGGGCGTGAAAAATTTGAAATTTTTTTTTTTTATGCATCTTCAATAAACAGCGAACAAAAGAAAATTTTTTTTTCGAATATCTCATTTTTTTCCCACAAAAAAAAATTCTTGAAAAATGGCAAAAAAACAGGGGGTCACAGTGGTGTTGTGCCTTAATAAAAAGTCTAGGGGAGTTGACATAGTCAGATATGACGACACAACCTCAATATATTTCCAAACATTTGCGCTATCCCATGTAGGTTTCGCCAATCGAACCGTAACGGCCAATACTTGGACCAATGTTGGCGGGGCGATAATCGATTACCCAATTGTACGCCAATGCACGGCTGAGTATGGACTAGCCAACATTGGTTTGCCAATACGAGGCCAATGTTCGGCTAAATATAGACTCGCTAATCATTGGCTTGTCGATACGAGGCCGATGTTTGGCGAAGTATAGACTCGCCAATCATTGGTTTGCCGATACGCGGCCAATGTTCGGCCAAACATAGACTCGCTCATCATTGGCTTGTCGATACGAGGCCGATGTTTGGCGAAGTATGGACTGGCCAATCATTGGTTTGCCAATACGAGGCCACTGTTCGGCGAAGTATAGACTCGTTCATTATTGGTTTATCGATATGAGGCCGATGTTTGACGAAGTATAGACTCGCCAATCATTGGTTTGCCGATACGAGGCCAATGTTCAGCCAAATATAGGCTCTCTAATCATTGGCTTATCGATACGAGGTCGATGTTTGGCGAAGTATAGACTCGCCAATCATGTTTTTGCCGATACGAGCCCAATGTTCGGCAAAATATAGACTCGCTAATGATTGGCTTGTCGATACGAGGCCGATGTTTGGTGAAGTATAGACTCGCCAATGTTGGTTCGCCGATACGAAGCCAATGTTCGGCCGAGTAACGCATGATCAAACCGCAATTCGTATATTGACGATTGATTGTTTCGCCTCGAAGTCATTGAGTGACGAGATAAATAGTTTTTACGAGTCCATTGGACATTACTCTTAACAAATATACTACCAAATCAATGCACTCATTGTTGGCCGATTCTCGGACGAGCTCATACGCGATACTCTGTCGATTTTTATGAACCATCCTACACTGACAGAAAAATTCTATTGATATTAACTAACCGCGTCTATTTATTTATTTTTTATTTGAATCAACTAGATTTTTCGTGAAATCAGATTTTTCCTATTGCATTCCATTATTGGAATTATTCATTTTAAATATATTTATTTATTCAAATTAAACTTGAACTAATGAACTAATGGTCTGTCTTTATTGCAACACACATATCAAAGGGTTGTGGTGGTAGAGAGGGTGGAGAGAGAGAGAGAGGAGTTATATATATATATATATATATATATAGGTTATGTTTGAAAATTCTATAACATGTCATTCGATACAACTCTCTAATTATCACAATGATATTAACTAATTGATATAGTGTATGTGATACAAATAATGATGAGAATCCATTTGGTCTCTTATGCCATATCTGCGATTCAGATGTTACAAGCACTCGGTAGCATAGGGGCAGCGTGCGTAGCTATGAGTAGGTAGGTTCAAGGTTCGAGTCCCATGTAGGTGAAATATTTTCTTCGAACTAATCGTTTCAAAAGACCAGGTAATGACGAATTACAATACAAAAAAATATATATTTTTTTTTTGGCTGTGCAGGACCATTTTTGGTGCTCTATATCGGATCATAATTATCTGCCAAGACTCGGTTGATAATCGGGCCAAGCTCGAGTGCCAATGATGGCAATCTTGACGGGGACTTATTGTTGGCCGCTTCTCGAATGAACTCCTACGCGATGCTCGGCCGATTCTCATAAGCCATTCTAGGGCCAATATTGATAGCGAATATCGGGCCGCTCTTATCATCCGAGGCTCGGTCGATGATCGGGCCAAGGTCGAGTGCCAATGTTGGCAAGCTCGGCGTCGACCATCGGCCAATCGTTGGCCACTACCGATCACCCTACATGGGATACGAGTAACGATGACGTCTTATTGTCGGCCAATAAGTGTTGCTAGTAGCGAAATCGAGTATCCCATGTAGGGTGATCGGTAGTGGCCAACGATTGGCCGATGGTCGACGCCGAGCTTGCCAACATTGGCACTCGACCTTGGCCCGATCATCGACCGAGCCTCGGATGATAAGAGCGGCCCGATATTCGCTATCAATATTGGCCCTAGAATAGCTTATGAGAATCGGCCGAGCATCGCGTAGGAGTTCATTCGAGAAGCGGCCAACAATAAGTCCCCGTCAAGATTGCCATCATTGGCACTCGAGCTTGGCCCGATTATCAACCGAGTCTTGGCAGATAATTATGATCCGATATAGAGCACCAAAAATGGTCCTGCACAGCCAAAAAAAAAATATATATTTTTTTGTATTGTAATTCGTCATTACCTGGTCTTTTGAAACGATTAGTTCGAAGAAAATATTTCACCTACATGGGACTCGAACCTTGAACCTACCTACTCATAGCTACGCACGCTGCCCCTATGCTACCGAGTGCTTGTAACATCTGAATCGCAGATATGGCATAAGAGACCAAATGGATTCTCATCATTATTTGTATCACATAAACTATATCAATTAGTTAATATCATTGTGATAATTAGAGAGTTGTATCGAATGACATGTTATAGAATTTTCAAACATAACCTATATATATATATATATATATATATATATATATATATATATATATATATATATATATATATATATATATATATATATATATATATATATATATAACTCCTCTCTCTCTCTCCACCCTCTCTACCACCACAACCCTTTGATATGTGTGTTGCAATAAAGACAGACCATTAGTTCATTAGTTCAAGTTTAATTTGAATAAATAAATATATTTAAAATGAATAATTCCAATAATGGAATGCAATAGGAAAAATCTGATTTCACGAAAAATCTAGTTGATTCAAATAAAAAATAAATAAATAGACGCGGTTAGTTAATATCAATAGAATTTTTCTGTCAGTGTAGGATGGTTCATAAAAATCGACAGAGTATCGCGTATGAGCTCGTCCGAGAATCGGCCAACAATGAGTGCATTGATTTGGTAGTATATTTGTTAAGAGTAATGTCCAATGGACTCGTAAAAACTATTTATCTCGTCACTCAATGACTTCGAGGCGAAACAATCAATCGTCAATATACGAATTGCGGTTTGATCATGCGTTACTCGGCCGAACATTGGCTTCGTATCGGCGAACCAACATTGGCGAGTCTATACTTCACCAAACATCGGCCTCGTATCGACAAGCCAATCATTAGCGAGTCTATATTTTGCCGAACATTGGGCTCGTATCGGCAAAAACATGATTGGCGAGTCTATACTTCGCCAAACATCGACCTCGTATCGATAAGCCAATGATTAGAGAGCCTATATTTGGCTGAACATTGGCCTCGTATCGGCAAACCAATGATTGGCGAGTCTATACTTCGTCAAACATCGGCCTCATATCGATAAACCAATAATGAACGAGTCTATACTTCGCCGAACAGTGGCCTCGTATTGGCAAACCAATGATTGGCCAGTCCATACTTCGCCAAACATCGGCCTCGTATCGACAAGCCAATGATGAGCGAGTCTATGTTTGGCCGAACATTGGCCGCGTATCGGCAAACCAATGATTGGCGAGTCTATACTTCGCCAAACATCGGCCTCGTATCGACAAGCCAATGATTAGCGAGTCTATATTTAGCCGAACATTGACCTCGTATTGGCAAACCAATGTTGGCTAGTCCATACTCAGCCGTGCATTGGCGTACAATTGGGTAATCGATTATCGCCCCGCCAACATTGGTCCAAGTATTGGCCGTTACGGTTCGATTGGCGAAACCTACATGGGATAGCCGTTAGTGAACGCAAACTTTTACGTAGTGAATATTTTCATGATTTTTAAATGCAAAATGAAACTGCAACCACGTTATTATTTTGGGCTAAAATACCCTTCGGGTAAGATTTTTTTTAATTCAAGTAATTTATACATACCCTAGGGTCATTGTACTTCACAAATACCGCACAACGGACATTCTAACTCCAAAGTTCTTGTCCCAACAAATAAACCAAATTTGCCTTCATTTATGGGTAAGTTGACATACCAGACGTCGGTGTACGATGGCACACTATGTCATCTTAGCCTGCTGCGTATAAAACCGGATATTGAAACAGATTTTTTGGCTTATCGTTATAGGACTCGCCTTCCCTTGACGGGCGGTTTCCCCCCGCAAACTCATTTTTCCGTCAATAAAAAAAATCCGTGTCTTATGGTCTTCAATGCCCTATCACATATATCAGTTTCACAAAAATCGAAGGTGGACACTCAAGTGATGTTTCTTGTTACTTATATCTGTGAGTGAACTCCGAGTGGGATGTGGGACTGACGAAACAGAGAGGATACGATGTTCTTGTAAGGTGAAGATGTAAACATGTGAAATAATACACCAATGTCGATATATATGTATAAGGCAGAGTCTGCTGCGCCGGTGTTTTGAGGGCGACCGGACTCTGTCGGCGCCAAGGCTAATAGACATATCCCTGTACGGCTTGCAAAACGCACAACGACGGTATGCACGGATCGAGAGAGCGCAAGCAAACAAGCAAAACATTACTGGACAACTGAACAGCCGAAGGAATAAGTTACGAACGTACACGCGAGGCAATAAGTAAAGAAAAAACAGGACACTGTACAAGAGCGAATGAGCGTGGCGGAGAGAGTGAGATGGCAAGAGAGCGCGAGACAGAGGCGGAGGAGGACTGAAGTGACATATTGCGGTGACGGGCTCGACTTCAAATTTCGAACGAGTATATCGTTTAAGTCTATTCGCTCGTGACGCGAATCATATCATACTCAGAGACGATTTTGAAGTCTGGAGGGAAAAGGAATAAACGTAACGAGAAAATAATTTAATTGATGTCTTTTCTTCAGCCTACAATTGTAGAAGAGTCTTTACATTTTGTGAGAAAATGATAATGCCACGATTATTATTATTATGATTTGTTGTTTTTTAGAGTAAGATTCTATTGCTCCGGGTAACTCCCTCAGTTTGCACTGGGAAACATTCATCTAGCCCGGTGGGCTAGGCTCGATCTTCACCAAGGCCGGCACAATCATGCTGGGCGAATATCTAAAAAAGGTATTGTTATTATTATTATTAATATTACTATCAGTCATCGTGGAAAGGTGAATTATCTATAGATCAAGAAAAGTCAAGAATGAGTGGGTGAGACACTAATACGTAAGGAATATCAAAACTTATGGTAAAACATGAGCTATATTATAGCAAAAGTTTATACAAATAGGATGAAAGGCAGTATCACAATATATGCTAATGTGTCGTCTTTTCAGTAGAGAAAGAAAGGCTAGAATTAAAGCGGATAAGGGTATAAAAATACACAAGTTCTGGTATGTATGTCGATAAGCCTCGAGTTGAATGGATCTGCGCCACTTTTATTCTCACTTTAAAATACTTTTGGTGCATATAAACTCGGACAGATACATGCTCGACACGCTTGAATTGCGTAACACGAAATGACGCCTGAAACGGTTCGCGAGATCGCATTGACGGTATAAATTGAGAAAGGGAGATAGAGAGAGCAAGAAGTCGATTGCTGGCAAGTAGACAAGGGAAAGGATTGATCAGACCGACATTTGCAACACGATAAAACACATCGAACGAATTATCGTCGCATTTTTGTTCTAATCGCAATTACGAGCGGCATATACCTTCCCTTTGTCTCTATGAACATAATTGTAAATAATCGTTGGTTGCGAAAGGTATAAATGAAGAGAACGAAACCTAAAAGTCGTGACGAGTACCCTAAGATCGTAATAATAATCTACGCCCATAGGTCACGAGAGTCAAAGTCTATTAACGAGTCCGTCGTTCGATCGAGCGAGGTGTGAAGACAAAGCTCGTATTTTCTCGCACTCGTGTCATGATCCTCATTGTCCGGTTAGGCCCAATTTTTAGGTCAATTTTTCATTAGTGATTGTTTGTTTTTCTTTCTTTTTTATCCGTTGTACTTGACTGAATTGAAGCTCCGAGACGGAAGCTCGAGACTTGATGGTCACGTGATTTTGACCATTCTTATTCGCTACGATGACACTCGATATGCAGCGGCGTGCTCTTTATCGCCGCAAATGCTTTTTCCCTCGGAGCAGTGACTCCGCGTTAAGCTACTACGTAATAGTTATACAACTCCTCGCGGCGAGGGATGCTGCGAGAAAGGCCACCTTTACGGACACACCACCGGCCTCTCTCGCGTGGACAATCAACGTTGTGTATCCAATAATTCCATTGTGCCAATGTCCAATGAGAACCGACCGACTCGTGCTCATTGTTGTCGATGAGAACAGAATAATAATTGTCCTAATGATTGTAGGCTCGGGAGAAAATGCCGTGTAACCATCGGTGAAAACGAGAGTGCGAGAGAGAGAGAGAGAGAGAGAGAGAGAGAGAGAGAGAGAGAGAGAGAGAGAGAGGAGAGCTTAAAGGGCAACACCCCTCGAGTATGCCACGAGACAATAAAGCCTGGCACAATTCTCATTCACACACACCCAGGTAGGAAATCAAAAGGCTAACGATGGAAACAAGCTTGTGCGAACCTTGTTTCACCGAGCCTGAGTGAGACAGACCTGGGCCAGGTTTCATTGCATCGTTTGGAGCAGCCTGGAACCAAGACTGGCTGCTTAGCCTAAACTCAGGGTTATTTCAAGCTTTATTCAGCCGGTGAATTTTAAGGCTAAAAAATCAAGGCTGCATGCAGGCTTGTTTCAGGTTGTGATAAAATAAAATAAGTTTAAAATAATATTATTTCTGTACTTTTATGAAACAAAAATTTAGCAATAAATTTGTCGGGTGCGAAGGCACGAAAAACGAAAGCGAAGGAAGCAGCTCAAAACATTTAAACATATGCTCTCATCGATATTTATGAGGTACACAAAAAAGTTTTTTCTCGTCACACACAGATTTCGTATATACTCACTCTCTGGAGTTTGCGTACACTCTGTGTATTACGTGGCCCATAAACAACAAATAAAATAAAGTATTGTTTTTAAAATATTTTTTATATATATTTTATAACAAATAATATAATGAATAATAAATATATATAATAAATAAAATGAATTCTTTACAAATTTATTAAATTTACCCCAATGTAGAATATAGAAAACTAAAAATAGGCCTCATATAGCCTCGAGAAGAGTTTGGGATAAGCCTGTTCATAAATGCTCGTCAAGGCTTCATTAAGGCTCGTTTTGAGCCTTGTTGTTTCGTCGTTTCAGGCTTAGTACAGGCTTTTCTACCACCCTTTGGTCAAGCCTGTGTGCAAGAGCCTGAAACCGCGTTATCATTCAGAGGTTCAACTAGGCCTGAAATCAAGCTGGTGCTCAGCCTGAATTAAAAAATGTGAGCCTTGTTTCAGAGCTTGGCGAGCCCTTTTTTCATCGTCAATTCCTACCTGGGCACGCGCACTCCACTCCCCCTCCCTCACTCGCCCCCTTTGAAAATCTTAGGTAACGTTACCTTACATTTCCTTCAAATACAATTTCGAAAAGGTCAAGATTACAAGACTCGTTGAACGCTTCACAGGACAGAAAAAACATATGTGACAAGTGGGGCACCATCGGAGAAGACAGAGCCAATTCATTGGGGCAAACTGAATTCTATAACCCTTTAGCGGCTTTAAAATAATCAATTGTCCACTTGCAATACCTATTCTTGTATTCCCCTACCATTCTCGAAGCTTTATTACGTTTTGATACGAAAACGTGTCTAGCCGAAAAATGAATCCATATTTTTTCATGGATTGGAGAGAATATAAAACTAATGTTAATATGTGTGATGTATATACGTTATATGCTTTTATGCCATCTGAAAAATACCAATAAAAGATAGCATAAATATACAAAGTAACATAAAAGTATCTTTCACCAATAGACAACAAAAATATAATTATTGTAGTATAAAAAGACTTAAAGAAAAGCGCATTGAAGTATCACTGTTGAAAAGTTTATTTCATTTAAATAGGATCTGTTTGAAGCAGATTCAATTATAGAAAGTTTAAAAAATCGATTGTTTTGGCATTTTTTTGTAGTTTATACTCTTAAGTATACGTTCTCAAAAGGAAATTTCGAAATTCCCAATATTTACGCCCACAAACGAGACAGAATTGGGATCGACCGGTCGTAGCTACGTACTTCAGAAGCTTTACGGAAGCTAGAACTGCTCACAGGGAAGAACGAGCTCCAGAAAATTAACATTTCGACGTCGAGGAAGGCACACTTTACGGGGCAGAAATATCCTATTAAGGTAGTTCTGTAGTTTTGGTCAAATTTTAGGAATTGGCTGAAATCTAAGTATGGTGTAGATATGACCTTCATGGACTGATGCCCAAATAGTATATTACGATACGTGTGACCTAAGTAGCCTATTATTGCACGGCGTGAAGTTAGCGCCCGAGCGCAGCGAGGGTGCTAACCGCCGTGCAATAATAGGCTACTCAAGTCACGAGTATCGTATACTATTTTATAGCACATGTGACATAAACCCGCCTCGGACGCGGGGAGGGGGTGTAGAGGGGGGTTCGGGGGGGCGCAGCCCCCCCGAGGGATGAAATTATCATTTTTAAACTTGCGTTAAAATATCATATAATCTCAACGTTAACCGCAAGTCAAGCACGGAAGAAAAAAAATTGAAAAACTGTCACACCAGAATAATAATTTCGATAATCCATGTACGTTTATTAAATAATGTACACAAAAGTAGGTGAAACAAGAGGAATAACTTTAATTTTTTCAACGCATGTAATTAAAACACCAATTTTACAAACTGTAACGATTTTTTTTAACCGCTTTTGTCGGTTTGCACCATCTTATTGTCAGTCCCGCATGTTCGTGTGACATTGCAATTATTCAATGTTAGATTGCTGCTAGGGCCATTGAATGCGTTATACGCTGCTGTATACAATGTTTTCGATTTACTGGGCAACAACTTTAGAGTCACCGATTTCGCTATTTCTTTTATAGCGTCTGGAACAATTTCGTTTATCTCATCTTCACTAAATTCACTTCCCGAACTGTCCATTTCTGAATGAAAATTATAATTTCCATACAACAAACTATGGGTCAGCGTTTCGTTTTGATTTCACTGTAATTTTTTCTACAACATGAAAATGTTTTTAGGAGAATCGCTAACCTATCCCTGTCTCGTTACTTGTCCGCTATGAATTTTCAAGCTTGAAATGACATTTAAAAGTATTTTCTTTTGTTTTTCATACATCTGTGAAGTTAGGCGATCGATTTTCGTACAGTGTAAAAAAGGGCTACTTAGGTCACGGAAAAGCGTGCGTAAAGTGCGGGTTTAGGTCACACTGTGCTATAAAATACAATTCGATTGACCATTTAGTTCATATGAGATAATTGCCATTAAATATAGGTATTTTTGTACCCGACCCCTATACCTAACACGTAAACCGATAGGAGTTTGCCCGCATTTCTCGATATAGGTTCTAAGCGGATCTTAGGATTTCAAAATAAAAACACACGTGTACGCAGTACTATTGTTGGATCGATTTGGAAAAAAATGACAAACTTTGACCGTTTAGTTTTGGAGATATCGACTTATGAGAAATGGTAATTTTATTCCACAATAGCAACAGTGGACGGAATGGCGACAGTGTACGCTGCAGCCAGCTGATCGGCGCGTGGTCTGGGAATTCGAAGCGTGTTTCTTTCCCGAGCTCTGGTAATTCTGAGACGGATGTGAAATAAATTGATTCTGCAAACAAATTTAATTTGTCCGATTTATGCATGTATTTACGCATGTATTTGTCTTTTTTACAGCGAATACAATTTAAACTGTCGACAAGATGTTGTAAATCCACGATCCGACGTCCTTCGACAGCGAATTTTTTATGCTGCTCTTTGAGGTTTTGGTTTTTCTCATCGCGTTTAGCCGCATTTGCTTGACATGGCTGCCACAGCTTTAAGTCTTCTAGCAAGCGCCTTTTTTCTTGTAAACTTCTCGTTGTATCACATTTGGGTTGACATTTTCACGCTTTTTTTATTTATATAAAATATTCCGCGAAAGACGGATCGTCGGAAACTCAACGCTATGACTGCAGGAAAATCGCGCTGTTGCCACGATTACAGCGCCGTTCTCTAAACGAGTATGAGATCTATCTATGCATGAGGTGCGAATATGTGGGACATATAGAGGGTACCAGCTCTGTCAAAAGTGCACAACCAACAGCATCGTATAGGCACTGGATGTTACTATACGCTTCGACCGAAACTTTTGGCTCATCCGTGTACCTACAGAATTATCTTAATGTAACGTAAGTATAACATGTCCTTATACCACTTATATTGTTGTGGTTGTCTGCAATTGTAGATATTAAACACTTTAAACGCGTTTTCTCGAAACTTTTTGTTCAACCTGATTCATTAAAAATCTCGAGTTCTTTTCAACTTCGAATTTTATATAGACCTTCAGTATATATCTCTCTATCGTCCCTACCTCGGGAATTGCAAAATTGTTATTATTATTATTTAATTACGATTGAAAAAAGTTAAAACTTTGAAAAAATAGGGCGGCGAATTAACTTTGTTTTCAGACAGTCGGCATTTCTTAGCCCTTTTTCACAGCCATAGTTAGAGGCCTATAACTTCTTCATTTTTTTTGCACGCCTTTTTTGTGCAGATCTTTTTCTAAGTTCTTGAAACACCAATAAAAAGAGTATAAGAAAATGGATGACAAAATTATTATTTTTTTATCGGGCCCGAAAAACGCCAACAATTTAGGCCTCTAGAGTAGAAGAGTGCCTTAAGCCCAACAATTTATTTTATTGCCTCACGGCTTGCTACGATTTTGTTTCAAATATATTTTTTTCATCTGTTTCAAGCATTCCTTGATGTAGACCATTAAATAAATACGTGTTTGATTCAAATACATTGTTGAAGCGAACGTATAAGGGATATATTTGAATAAATGACTATTTTTATTTACACACAGTAAAAGTGTCTTAAATAAACATATTTTGTTATTTCGAACGAATAAAAATTCCATTTGAATCACCAGTATTTTCATTTGCAGCCAGCAAATTTGCCATTTCTTTTCATATACAATGCATGTTTATCGGTATTGTTAACAATCGTCAATGGTAACGAAATATAAAAAATATTTTATATTACCATTTACATCCCTTTGGTAGTGACGAGGGGTTTTCCTCTCGCGTAGACATCACAAGATTCCTACACCTTAATGTTTCCTACACAAGATTCCTACACCTTAAAGAATACAGTTGGCCGGCCACTAACGACAATGAGCAAAATTCATGGTGCGTCGATACGATTAGCGGACGCGATTATATGCTCGCTCTCACTACAAATGACTTGTGGGAAAAGCCCTGGTCCTGCGCTACACTCAGGCCGCAGAGCATACTACTACGCCTATGAATTTGATAATTAATTCAAATAAATGAATGTCAATAGACCCATTGAATCTATACGACTAAATATTGTTTGACTAAATAAGACCAAATATCGAAAGTATTAGAACCATATACAATTTTTTTTTACTCGACGATGTTGAATAGATCTGTAGATGAATAAATAAAGATATTTTAACAAATTTCTGGAACAGTAGAATCAATGGAAAAAACATTAATTTAACGAAAAAGTTAGCTATTTCCAATAAGAAAGGATCAACTAAGTGCATTTAGTTGATTTCAATAAATCTTCGTTATCAATATAGGATCCCGAAGATGCGCGCATTATTACAATATTGAATGTGAACTGGATTACTTTCAAACAGATTTGCGAATCAATATATCGTGTATCAAACAACGGTATATCACGAGCTCCGGTAGTAATAAATTCCTGACATGCATCACTTTTCGTTAAAATATAAAAAATCTAGCACAGAGAAGCTTCTTAAACGAAAAACAATTTACCTAAATGTCACGTCCGAAAACAACTATCTTACAACAATTGTATTGTAAATAAACGTTTTATTTGAACTTGCACATATACACTATAAATGACCGCAGCAATTTTACTTGAAAATACTCATTGCATGCTAATGTTATGAATTATTTCAGATTTCAAACCAAAAGCCTACAACATTAGAGGACCAGAGATGAGTAATCCGCTACTGAAACTAGACGGCCATGATAAGATTATAGGGATTGCTCCTGACTACTGAAGCCTTAACGGGAAATAAAAATAGGCTTCCAAATTAGAAGTCGTTCACCTAAACCATTCGAATAGAATGCTCGAACTGCGCCACGTTCCTCAGAGTCGCCGACCATTGCTGGACATCGTCGATGTACAAATCAACCTACTCTCCCTCCCTCGCGCCGCATCGAACGGCAGGTTCGAAAACGATGAAAATTAAAAATTCTTGACTTGATCCAGCGCGATCAAAACACGCGAACATGTTAATCGAAAAGAAGATAAGAACGCATGTCGCGAAGGTATCCTCATCCAAAGTCAATGCGTGTAAAATACAATCATACGCAAGCCGCAAGCGTACCCGAGTCGAAATTTTCAGCCTATTTTGACCCTCCAGATCCTCACAGTGGTAGGAGATAAAGGCAGTAAAATAGCTTCGTATTCAATATAAAATGAGCTCCTACTTAACGCCTAGAACGGGAACAAATTTCCCTTTTCTCCACTTGCAGGCGCTAAGGAGGACGTCGATTGGCACACGTATACACGCACACGCATACACTCTATTATGCATATAGAGATACATATGCCTGAATACGCGCATGCGCAGACACACGTATACACCCGCACACATACATGCCTAAGCATACACCAACACACGTATACTAGTACCTATACGTATGCATGCGTGTCTGCTATAGGGATCCGCGTATACATGCATACGTGAGGGCAACTCCTATCAAAAATATTGTAACTATTTGTCCAAGATCCATTTCTTCCACTTTGGAGAGTTGCTGAAGCTGCAGGGGCAAGTTTGAAGCGAATGCGAAAGGTTCGCTGGGTGGAGATAATGGAAAGGCCATTGGAAAAGGAGCCCTCTACGGCGAACGCGCGGTCCTTCCTAGTCCAATGCATGACGGTTACTGAAAACTATCAGACCTGCTGTTTCGAATGCGACCATCCCCACCCTCGTTTCGTCGAAACAGCCAAATAGGCGATAGGTCCAAACGCACTCAGAAGAGGAGCTGCAACGACTTCAGCTAGGTTAGGTAGGAGTATAAGAGCCTATGCAGGAGGTAAGCAGCAAAGAACGAGCATGTGGCGGCCCATAGTAGGACTTCTAGCAGTAAACAGACTCAAGTGAGGCTGACATAGGATCAAAGGCCTTTAAAATAGGCTGAAAATTTCGTCTCGAGTATGCATCTATCAAAATGACAGTATAACACAGCGTCGGAGCAGAATCTCCAGCGCAGTAACGTGTAGGTACGTA
>CALYCA010000526.1:0-30338 GCA_944452715.1 Ophion slaviceki | reverse complement strand
AAACATTTTAACATGAGCGTCAAACATATTTTTTAATATGAAGCATCCTTGGAATTTGTAGTCAAAGTAGGGTGGCTACGCCACCCTGGGAAACTCCAGAAAGCATTGAAATTAATGATTTTTTTATCACACAACTTTTGAATATCATTTTTATCAATTCCTATGTTCGCAGCATGCACTGCCGCTCAAAAGTTTGGATACACCAATCGATATTTCTTGCCGCACTAAAAGTTACATAGCTTCGTAAAAAAAAAGAGAACCAAATTTACCGAACGGTGTTTAGAAGGAAACAAATTCAGCATTGTTTTGCTTTTTGAGATATTTTTTTATGATTTCGTTTCGACCCGGTACGCACTTTTGTACCTGACGGTTTTTCGGTTTTTTTTTCGGTCGTCGAGAATTGGGCGAATGACTTATGAATTTTTTTTGTCATGTTTATCCATGATAAACTTAAACGGGGTAGCAGGAGTTCCATTTTTGTTTTTTAAACAGCTTCGTACGATTTTTTTCGCAAAGTCATCTTATTTTTGGCTAAAAAAAGACAAATTTTGGAAAATTCAACGTAACTCAAGAACTATAGGGTTTAAGAGGAAATGTCAAAGATGTAAAAAGTTGCGTAAGATTATACTGGATCGCCTGTATTGTTTTCAACATTTTCCTCTGAGATTTCAATACGTTGACATGTGTTCAGATTTTTTCAAAATTTGTTTACAATGTTTTTTTTGAGGTCGGCAAGAAGCTTTTGAAACATTGTAAAAAAAATTACAACAAAGCTGAATTTGTTCCCTTCAAAACGCCGGTCGGTAAATCTGGTTATCTTTTTTTTGCCGAAGCTAACTTTGCCGAAGTAACTTTTGGGGCGGCAAGAAATATCGACTGGTGTATCCAAACATTTGAACGATAGTGTATATAAATTTACAATTAAAATAACTCACAGCATATATAAATTAACAATTAAAATAACTTACAACACATATGTAGAAACTTTATTTTTAAATTGAAAAAAATGAATGAGTCATGTCCTCCTCGAGCTCTTCTCCCGTTGGGCACGCTGTTACCTGTCATTTTTCGGAGGTCCATCTTCGTCTGAAGAAAAAAGAACCAGCAATGTTCTTTTTCCTCAATAATATAGTCATGGTATAGGGATTTAAAAAAATCTAAATAAAAAACTTAATATAAACAAATGTTCCTAAAATGTAATATAAACATTTTCTAAATGTAATATAAAAGTTTCTAAAATATACTATAAACAAGTGTTTCAAAAAAATCAGAATAAAAAATGTAATATAAACAAATGTTTGCGTATCGCAAACATTCGATGCTATACTTTAGATAATCTCATGAAGAATACGTGTACCACATCTGAAGTACATAGGAATACTAGTTCATGAGATGTTTTACATCCATCGTGAAAAACGCTGTTTCGAAAAAAATGCAAAAGAAGAGCAGTACGAAGTTTACGTCCGATAAAAAATCAACTGTTCCTTTTTACCTTTCGTCTGCTACTCCTGGCCCAGTGTCCCTTCTGCAGACAACAGAAGTTTTGTCTTCTGTAAGATTTTGACAGCTCTTCTTATTTTTCGTGCCTTTTTCGTTGCTTGCTTGGCTCTTTAATTAACAATAGAGATACGGCTCTGATATAACTTCCTCATCAGTAGTACATCATTACACCCCCCGTTTAATATGTTTTTAGCAATATTTGCTGCTATCTCAACGATATCCAAACAGCTGAAAATAATCTTTGGTATCATAAACCAAATAACGGTCCACGCTCTCGTTACAGTTTCGCGTAAAGCCTCCGAGAAAACGTGCTGATAAATCATGGAAATTTAGTTTTTTTACAAACAGGCCGAATCGCTTTCTGAGCTAAGGGGAGCTTTATGTTTGTAATTCTTCAAAGACTGCCACCTCCCTTCGTACCACTGTCACTCTGTCAATTTTCGTAATTTTTAATTTACCCTTAGCTCAAAATAGTCTCAAAAGTACAAACTCCCAGAAAATGTAAAAAAAAATCCTCTTCTTTTATTTCCGGGTGGGGTAATCACTTGAGAATAAGCGACTCGAATAAAATGCCAAGAATGGCAACTTCGTGAAAAAAAACACACACAAATATTCGTTGAACGTTTGCTTTGGGAGAAAAAAAAACGTTGAATGAGGGGTGAGTCGATAAAAGTGGGAATGCAATATAGTTCCCGTATATGCCATGCCGTACGTGCACCAGGGTGTATCAAGATGGGCTGTGCGGTTGCACGCGATGTCGTTCCATGGACGCCGATGCTTTTCTTCTTATATCATCGACGAATGTTACACTGCATTTGTGTGAGTCTAGCTACCACGAGTAACAACGCAGTACCACGTGCACGTGTGTACAGATACAAGCCTCGGTCTACCAGGTTACCGATGGCACGCCCGAAAGTTAATCCGCCGACCTATTTCGTATAATTAATTGCTTCCCTCTGTGTATATAGCATCTGCATCAGGCTAGGAAACGATAGCCACACCCTTCAAACTTCCCGATTTGTGACGTCGGGCGAGAGGTTCAACCCGATAAGATCATTCAGTGATTCCTTTTTTCGATTG
The DNA here is from genome assembly GCA_944452715.1 of Ophion slaviceki. NCBI lineage: Eukaryota > Metazoa > Arthropoda > Insecta > Hymenoptera > Ichneumonidae > Ophion > Ophion slaviceki. The sequence goes on along the minus strand of CALYCA010000526.1, from coordinate 27,758 downwards.
TATGCTTTGCCATTGTCGCGAGCGATGGGTGGATACGAACGGGGGTCGCCGAGCAATCGGAAATGAAACACACGCAATCACTCGTGGCTACTGTATAATGTATGAAACATTTGGAAGCTTTTTTCTGAGGATAATAGTCTCTCTGTGAGAATTGAATAATAATTTTAATTGAAATCAAATCGTAATCAGATTTTCCGTGGTCTTCATCCTACTATGCAGGCTCTTTTGTATCAAAACGATGGATTTCCAAAAATATTTGTATACAAATGCTTATAGAGCTGGTTGCTTGGTTGTTTTCGAAGTTTTTTGTAGGTAACTTTTTTGGCGTTCTGAATTCCACCCTTTTTTGCTCCAATAGATCAATGTGTCCTTTGGCTATCAGATGTTTAAGAAAGTCAAGCCCTACCACCCCCCGGCAATCTTATATTTTATTTCTTCAAAGTGTCACAGTAACCTCGAGTGTAGGATTTCTTTGACAAGGGATTTCTCTGACATCATTTTGATAAAAAATAATAATAATATTCTATGCATTAAACATGGAATTAAATGAAAAACAACGATTTTTTTACAATCAAATTGTCATCTTTATTAACCGTTTGAAACATACATTTTTCTTTACGTCCACGTTTTTTGCACTTTCGTTATTGATGACACCCACTACGTGAAAAATACAAATTTAATAGGTATGTTTTAGTAGTTATTAAAATCCTAGGAACCTTGAAAGGCATTTACGACCGCCATACTTAATTTAAAAAACAATTTTGAATCAAACACTTTTGAATCTGAATTGAATTAGGTATAACACGAGTGCTACACTATGCCGCAAAGGATTAAGGGAGGACGCCACCGTGACAGGCCAACAAAAGGTCGTTGTTACCGATTTTTTTTTCCTACTGGATTTTTTATTTGGGATTTGAAAAAAGGGTATGTTATTAAGCATACATGGAACTTGTTTCGTGTCAATTTTTGTTTTAAAAAATTTACACGAAAACTTAAAAAAATGGTTTTCTCAAAATCATGTTTTTGAAATCGGCACGCAGCAGAACTCCAACAATTTTCGTCTAATCGACTTGAAATTTTAACTGTAGCTTCTTAGATTGCTTTAACAGTCAAGTACGAGCGCTTTCTCTGATAAATTGAAAATTGTAAAAAAATACATTCCTTTTGATAGGAAAATTGTGGTCGAAAAAACGAACTTTTTTCAAAATCGTCTCTTTTTTTAAATTATTTTTAAATTTATTCTTTTGACAAATAATTTTTTTTACATACTTCGATATATACCTAATAAAACCTAAAAGTTTTTTTGACATGGTATTTTATTCCTTTCTTTAAAAAAAATTCCAAAGAAAACGGTCGAAAATGGGCATCTACATTGGTGTCCTCCCTTAAGGAAACATTTTACAGAAAAATATCAAGTACCTAGGGTACTATTATAGACGCTTAATCAGTGTTATCATTATCATTGAGATAAAAATCAACTTGAGCAACATTACAATCAACTTTAGCAACATTATAATAAACTTTGTTAAACAAATTGTTGTTCAAGTTTATTCCCCGCACCCGCCGCCCGCTACACAGGGACACGCGGCCTGCTGCGCACACATTTAAACCGTATTTTGGCGCTCTGTTAAAGTAGCTCCAAAAACTGACAAAGTTACCCTTGATGTCGAAGTAACCCCGTTTTACGGTACAGTCGAACCTCGATATAACGAAATCCTCGATATAACATAGATTTGTCGATTCCCTTCCGGTAGACACCCGAAACCTTGATACAACGACATAATCATATACATTATGCTCTAATTGCTAATTGCTTGTAAAAAATGCTCTAATTTAAACATTTCTTCCTTTAAAAAATATCCGCATATTTATAATACTAATATATTTTTTGAAGAACATTTCAAGGAACATGACGTCGGTATAACTCGCCATAACGAAAACTCGCCATAACGAACTTCCCTTGAGATTCGTTATATCGATTGGGGTAGAATATCCATAAGTCAAATTTCCATAACCAAATATCCATAAGTACGAATATCCATAAGTGAATATCCATGAGTCGAATATCTACAAGTCGAGTATCCATAAGTACGAATATCCATAAGTGAGTATAGAGGGAACCCGAACAAGCCCAAACAAATTCACTTATCTCTACCTCCCGCTATTTCTGGCACTGATTTCTACTCTATACTCACTTATGGATATTCGACTTCTGGATATTCGTACTTATGGATACTCATACTTGTGGATATTCGACTTATGGATATTCGACGACAGTGGTTATATCGAGGTTCGTCTGCATACGGTGAACACAAAAATAGAAATAACCAGGAAATTTAATTAAAATCGAATACTTTATGACCCGTCTATGGGGTCAATATTGATCTAGTTTTTTTTCACTGGACAATTTGTAATTATATTCCTTTCGCATGACTTTGAAGTTTGCGTTGTCGAAAAGCTACGAAAAATAATTCTTCTTAATTGTTCAATTTTTTTCTGTGAAAATCACTCAAACATTTTTACGCATTCTAAGTAGAAATTTACGACCTCAATTTGCAAAAAAATGCTTTGGATAAGCGTAAAAGTAACGAAATGGAAAATGAACAAAGAAATGGTAGCGTTCCAACTATGCAAACGTCAACGTCATCCTTTAGCAGCATCATTCAGCTCATTCCATCAACTGAAAGATCCTGTGTGATGTCGAGAAACGAAGCACTGCCCAAAGTTTTGACAATAATCAATTTGGACGAAGTAAGGCTTAAAGAAATATCACTGTAATAATAAAATAGTCAACATCATTTGACTCCAGTCGTGATCAGTCAACAAGTCTCTGACCATTTGGATGGCACGTCAAATCGTAATCGACTCATTATTGTTCATTTGGAAACGCGTGCACCAATTACAATGAAAAAACAGCATAGCAGGTGATCCTTTGCTATTGCTGTCCACATTTAGGGCCTTTATCGATGTTGATTTTTTTTGGATTGACAGTCATCACACAAAATGCATTTGTTGGCATGTGTGCGCGTACACGCGCGCGCATGCATGTATATGCATATATATTGTGCGGAGGAGTTGAACGTTCGCACGGCTCAGTGCGATCTAACGGAATATGCTCTAACGATCATCCGCGTTACGTATACGCAAGTATATAATACGTACGTGGACGAGACCGATCTTCGGTCTGATTCGCAATGCAAATTAATGTTACAGACTCGCGCGCTTTGCTTTTGAACTCCCTCGGGTGCATTGTGCATCGAATACTTCCGGTGCACTTGTTATTTCTTCATTCCTTCGATCCGTTGGCTAATGCGCGCTCACACAACCTTTCCGGCCATTAAGAATGTCAGAGACGAGATTTGTAACCGACGGATATTCATAGTGTGTTATCGTGCACGATCGTTTTTGTTTATAAGCCTTTGCTTAATCTTGAAGATGCACTGAGCTTGATATACAGAAAGGTATTGATGAGGGAACGCCTTCATATAATGTTTATAATGATAATATGTCATAAGGGCTTGCAGTGTATATACAGGGTGTCCTGATATGAATGGATAATCCTGCAACTGTCGATAGGTCAGATCATACCCTATTATATGCTGGAATTTCAGTTTAGTAAAAGTCCCACGGTTTTCGAGATTTGTGTTTACATTATGTTATTTTTTGAAAAAAATCATCTGCTTTTGGTTTTTTGCATGCCATTTTTACAAATGATATGCGTAGTACATTTTTTTTACACCGCAGGCTATCAAAGTCAGATGTTCGAATTAGTTTGCATGACAATTCTGCATGAGATTTTTTTCCCAATGTTTCCTTAACATTTAAGGTTAAAAAGAAGACTTCTAGATAAAACAAATAACCAAGAGTATTTTTTTTAACCGGGTAAAAAAAATTTGTCATTTGCAGAAATGGCATGCGCAAAACCAAAAGCAGATGATTTTTATCTCGAAAACCGTGGCACTTTTACTAAACTGAAATTCCAGCATATAGTAGGACATGATCTGACCTATCGTCAGTTGCAGGATTATCCATTCATAACAGGACACCCTGTATATATATATATATATATATATATATATATATATATATATATATATATATATATATATATATATGTATGTATGTATGTATGTATGTATGTATGTATGTATATTATGATTCATATCCATTTTTTACAATCTTGCAAGTTTTACGTTTTTTCGATTTATTTTGGTTGATTTTTTATTAATATGCTTTATAAAATTCACTAAGAAATTACTGAACACGCTAATTATGATCGAAGCAAAGTAATTATCGGATTGCCCAACTGACCGAATTGGTTATCATGATAAAGTATTATTGTAGATTTGTATTATGATCGAACACCGTTGCAACTCCGTAAAAATTTGTTTATACTTCCACTTAAGGGATCATCCCACTTTAGACGGCCGAAAAATTAGGTATTTTTCGAAATTTCGTATGGTTCCTAGAAAAGATATTGATGTAAACCTTTTTGGGCTTGATAAAATAACTCTTGAAGTGTATGAAATTTTCTTCTTATTAATTTTACGTCATTCATCTATCCCTGGTAGCAGCATCAGCATAAACCTTAAAGAAAGCGATGTCAGCTTCGTTGATGTTATTTCTAAGTACATTTATTTGAAACACCATGACCAAAAAGATTTCAGTTCAGTATGATTGTGGCTACTTTCCTAACTATAATTATTAATTTTCATGCAAAAATAACAAATTGGCGGCTGTTGAAAAAAGTCTCAAAAAATAAGACTTTTTTTAGTGATATTTCAATTTAAAAAAAAGTACTTGAAATCAAAATTTTCAAATAATTCTACTTCCAGCAGTAGCCATATATGTAACGAATATGTAGTTCAAATTTCGTAAGGATCGGTTCAGTAGTTCCGGAGAAAAAAAATAACAAAGCAAAAAAAAGAGATTTTGAGAAAAAAACGCGTTCAAAGGTCGAGTAAGAGCACGCCGGAGAGTGCGCTCAAATAAAGTCGAAAAATAAGACTCAGATCGCTCCGATCTTGATGAAATTTCAACACAATATTTTTTGAGTCTATTTTCGAAATCCATTTTTTAACTCGATTTTTTTAGGTTGATACAGTACGATGATCGCTTAATTGCCATTAAATTCTGTATTTTTCATAGCGTTCGATTTTTTATTCATTAATTATGTCATGTAATTTAATAACCGACTCCCATTTTTCGCTCTCTCGCTTAGATCCATTTTTCGAATACAACCATTGTCCAATCAGAAAGCCGAACGCGGTTAGAACGAGTCTAAGAGAAGGAAAGAAAAAAACCTTCAAAACAATCGTCCCACATTCGGACAAGAGGAGAACGTGAAAAATTGCGAAATGTCTTTACGCGGAACTGCGCGACGTGATCGAAGAGTTGTCGAGAACTATCGCCGCAAGACCCTCGGGTCGATTGCGCGAGAGTCATCTTTCCTCTAGTCCTGGTCGGACTTTTTGTTTTCTCGGCTCACCGAGTACAGAGAAGTGTTCGTGAGAAAAACAGAAAAAAATTGACAGGTGCGAGAATGAAGATGGTGCGGTTGGAGGTATAAGAGTTTTCTCATCGACGCCGACGTCCCGATCGTTCTAACGGGTGGTCGGACAACGAATATGATATTATACGCCACCTCGGTCAATTGGAATGATCTCTCGTGATTGCGAGTCTCCATCCATTGTAAAGACAGTCTCAGAGATGTGGGAAATTATTCGTTATATCCCAGAACTTTGATTCTCTCAGCTCATTCTTCATAATTGAGCACTCCAGTCAGTAATAACGATATTTTTCTATTGTTTAATTGCACCGATCTTTCTTGGCGAATATTTTTTCAACTTTTAACGCGGAACACTACTCAGAGGGGTGAAAAAATCGATTTTTTTTGCGTTTCGTCAAATCTACGTCTTCAAGAACATGTGAAAAAATGTTCGAGTTAAAATATTCAAAATTGACCAAATTACAGTCGATTTCATGGAAGCAGATCATTTTTAACCCCCCCCCCCCCCCCCCCCCTGAATACAAGTAAAAATTTGGCCAAAATTACACTTTTTTTAAAAGCCCGCCATTTTGTGATTTTTTCGGCAAACGGCTGTCTAACGTGAACTACATTTATATAGAGTTTCTAACTTTTTAATTGCTCACACCAACGATTGTTAACCCTTCGACTGTAGACTGGGCCATTTTGACCCCATTTTTTTTTCAACTGCCTGTATCGGAAAACGGGGTAATCTATTCGCCCGCAGTGCGACGCTCGAATGTCCCCCCACTCCTACTCTATAGGTGGACACTCGGCCCCTATTTCACTTCCTGCCCGTGTACTGAGGACAGCTGACGAAAAAGACCCTGGGGTCGAATCGACCCCGGTTATGCAGTAGTGCAGTGAAAGTGAAAACATATTTCTTTGTGAAATTTGGTATTTTATTACTACATGTAAGTGAATTGCGATAAAAAATGCCCATATATATTTTTTATTTTTCGCTACTGTAGTAAATGATGTATTTAGAATCCCGGTCATAAAACTAAAGGAAAGTATCCGTTGTGCAGGAGAGCTATGTGCAACGAGCACTGAATGTACTTATGCGTCGATTGCTGTAAATGTTAGTGATAATAAATCATTGAAGTAAGAAAAATGCGGAAAATATAGGTTTTTTTTACAATGAATCTGCCGAAGGAGTCGATTTTTCCATTATTTATTATCCCGAAAATATTCAAATTCACACCTCCGAAAAAATATACTTCCTGGAAAGAAGGTCGTCACTGTTTTTTTTTTTCGTATCTACAAACCTTCCTCTTTAAAAACTTCAAAGGACTTTTTTTTATATTTTGAAAAAAAAACTATCATCTTTTTTCCGCAAGTACATATTTTTCAACGCACCTCCCGCTTCGAACGAATGTTTGGGCACTTAATTTTTGTTTTTCTTAAAAGATAAATTTTAGGCTATAAAATAAGGATCATGGACTACAAAAAAATGCATATTAACCGAAATACAACGATCTAAAAAACGTCTGGGGTCAGATTGACCCCATATGCAGTCGGAGGTTCGTCTCGGTACTGTGCGGTCGAAGTTTAAGTTTTCGAGCCAGCCGCTAGACCACATTTTTTATACAGAGGCCTGTATAAAAATCTAGTATGCCTGAACAATGTTGTTGATTTTTAATTTTTTAAAATAAAACTGTTCACGAAATAAGTTCAATGTATGCTTAACTCCTTCGTTGGCAGAGAGAATTCGACAAAAAGTGCCCAAAATGGCAGGAAAACTTTTTTATCCTGAAAACTTGTACTCTGGGATTTTTGAGGGTGCTGATTAGGAATCTGAACTCAAAATTCAGGAATTCACAATGACGAACAAATATGGCGAATTAAAATACAAGTAATACAGATTGATTTGAGTAAAATTTTCAATTTCGGTCCGCAATTTTAGCGCCGCCATTTTGAATTTTCCAATTTAAAGTTCAGATTTGTAATAAGCGACCTCAAAAATCCCGGAGTACTAATTTTCATCTAAATCGAGTGAAGTTTTTGATTTTTGTCCAACATATTGGCGCCGCCATTTTGAATTTCCAAATTTTGAATTTCTAAATTTTGACTTCAAATTCGGATTCAGCGAGGCCAAAAACCCCTGAGTGGGGCTCCGATTTCAAATCAGAGCAAGTTAAATTGGGAAATAAAGATTGACGCACTATTGCGTCAATGCTAACGAAGGGGTTAATAACATTTTTTTTTCAAAATCCCCTCCCAATACCTTTTTTTCCAAATCCCAAATAAATATTCTAGTAGATTAAAAAAAAATTGAGTGAAAAACGACCACTTTCGGCCCGTCACAGGCGTGTCCTCCCATAAACAGCTTCTTAAAACTTTTCAATTGGAACAGTGGACATTGCACAAGTTGAAATTTCGCTATCTCAGGATACACGTACATGCTCCTCTGCTTGATAAACGCGGTCTTGAACACCGCTAATGAGAACAATGCTCGAATGTTGATTCGCAGATTGATTTCTCCTACCCATCTCCCCATTTAGCGCCACACAACACGAAAAACTTTCGTTCGTGTCGTTTTCAAAATTCATTCAAAATCGTGGAACAAATCCGCTTGGCCGAGTCTGTAACTTCTCTCACAAAGATTTCTTCACTACCCATCCACAATTGTGGCTAATTAAAAAATCGTCAGCAGGCCTATAAAGATATGAAGAATTTTTCTCAAGTTTTTAACGAGACCTCAATTTACAAAATACTTTCAGTAGATACCCCGTTGCTTCAGATCCATATTGTCTTCGAAGGAAAGAAAAAAGTCATCGTTTACTCAATACGCCGAGCGGAATAATGATATGGTCGAACAATCGACGTGAAATCAGAAGTCATTTGCCGCATTAAACGGCCGACGATGATCGTAGCTAGTCACTTTCAAAAAAGAGCGTTCCGGAGTTCAAAAGTGTACTTTCGAAAATAAAAGCCGAGCAAGTGTTCTCGAAGTAAGAATAAAGGAATACGAATCTTACGTGAATAACTCCTAATCGAGGTCACGGTATTTTCAATAGTCACAATGACGTTTTATTGTTATCAGGGAAAAAAATTATAATTTACAGATTAATAATTAAATCAGAGCCATGAAACTTGGTCCATACGGAGGTTTTGTTCGTATTACCTATGTTGCACACTATTTTTCACTCTTTCATCTAAACCACTCTGTATCGCGCTGTCTCCTCCCCTCTCTCTTGCTCCCAATATGAAAGCTTTCTCTCTCATACAATCAAGAACTCGAGCATTCGTTCGACCTCGACGATACGTCAAGTGAGCCTGCCTTTCGATAGTCGTAGCCACCGTATATCAAACGAAGTAGTTTGCACAGTACGAGGAAACGAAACTTATCAAATTTGCGTGCGCTTGAAAAAACCGTTCTACTTCAAGCGCGCCATACTTGTCGTTGTACGCGATCGAGCGAAACGACACGTACGAGCGTTTTCCACGAAATACTTTTTTCCAAACGCAAATTTGATCGACTGTCATAGAACGATGGGGGAAAAATTATTGTGCCAGGAAGTGGGGTCAGCAAACTTTGGCATCGTAATTACGATATAGAGTCAAGTCACCTTATTTTGACACCCCACCAATTATGGACACTTCTCACCTGCCTACACAGTGGCTACAAGTGCCAATAATCGAGCCCTTCAAGGGCCAATAATTGAGCCCTTGAAGTACCAATAATTGAGTCCTTAAAGTTCCGATAATTGGGCTCTTAAAATTCCGATAATTGGGCTCTTAAAGTGTCAATAATTGGGCCCTCAAAGTGCCAATAATTGAGCCCTTAAAGTGCCAATACTCGGGCCCTTGAAGTGCCAATAATCAGGCCCTTAAAGTGCCAATAATTGGGCACTTACAGCGCCAATAATTGAACCCTTAAAGTGCCAATAATTAGACCCTTAAAGTACCAATAATTGGACCCTTAAAGTGCCAATAATTGGGCTCTTAAAGTGCTAATAATTGGGCCCTTAAAGTGCCAATAATTCGGCCCTTCAAGTGTCAAGAATTGGGCTTAAAGTGCCAATAATTGGGCACCTTACACTATATATTTTATTATTTTCCCTGCGCCTTTTTTCGCGCGATGCTTCCAAAGAGCGAATCATCTACTAAAAAACAATGAAAAATTTCTCACCTGAAATGGCTGGCCGGTGGACTCCAAGAGACAATTTAACAAAAACCTGTGACGTCTGTAAGCTCAACACGGCACTTCCAATTGCACCATACTCTGCTCAACTTAAGGTCTTCCTTTTACGAACACGAATATTTAACAATTAACTGATTTTCGTCTATAATCAGGTAAACATACATTCCAGTATGCTGCTAAAATGTTAAGCCAAGTTACCGAACTTTCAACGAAAAATTACGACTCTAAAAATGGTCTCATTTATACGGCACTTCACGGCAATGACACACTGGCCACATTTCTATCTAATCATTTATACGCATAAACTGCACAACGCGTGTAGAAAATTTTAAAGACTCCGTAAGGACAATAAAAACAGGAGGTCACCGAACGTTCACAGAAAATATCAATGATACGACTCAGAATAATGGGCCTAGCTAAAGAATTTTCGTAGCCGCGACTTTTCAGTCGAAATGCAAAAATATCCAAATCCACTGAATTTGCGGGAAGTTCTTTATTCCAGTTTATCGTTGGTTATAATTGATCGTGGCTTATTTTTATGAAGCGCTACTGTAATTTACCGATGATTCAGAAGGGCCCTGATTGCCCCAAGGGAATACCTTAAGCATACACTAGGACAAAACTCGTATACCCTATTGTATATACCATCGATCTTTAATCTTTCGCGCGTAGCACTGCCACTTCCGCGATGCACTTCACCGAACAACTTCGAAGAGCTTCTCTCAAGCAACAACACTCTCGATCACTTTTAATCCCTTATCCCGCATTGCAATAACCATCACGCGCATTGTTTTCCAAATTTACGTCAGTCACTCGACATTCCCGCAATTACTGGTAGCCAATCACTGGCAATCCAGTTCAACGATTCTCGATCATTGCAGTCTTTTTTTAAATTTCTCCCTTGATCTATCGATCGCGCGTGCTGCTTTCGATCGCTGCTAGCCGCGATCGATTCCCGAATTCGGCTGACGCACCTTTTGTCTCCTCTCGTACAGTTTCTTCGCTCTGCACGGACACGTGGAACAGTCGTACTTCGCGTTTCTAATTGCCCGACGATTTTAACGCGAACGGTAAACGTTCGCGGCTACCGGAAATAACGAGACAATTACGAGGCGATGCGTCGTTCTCTCCAAGTGCACGGGACACGCAGCCCCGCCGATGGTAATGAAACGTTACAGTCGCTGACCGTGCGATTGTTGCAAAAAAAGAAAAACAAAGGAAGCAAGGAGCAAGAGTCGGCGAAGCGGAAGAACAAGATCCGAATGTCCTACTGAGGTACGACCCTCCGATAGCGTCCACTTTGCGCCATTAGCGATTTGCAGCAATCGGGGAGGGAAAGCACGAAAAAAAAAGAAAACAAAAATCCGAAGTAACAAAGCGCCTGATAACAGGCCGGAACATACGTGACGCGTCACTCTTATCAGCCCGCACGAGCGTTACCCGGGCGCGTTGATACCCGCCACACGGAAGAATTCGAAAAAACGCCGCGACAACAAACGCAATAGTTTGACCTTCTCGCAATAAAAAAAAAATTATTATTCAATGTACCCGCATGCGCTCGATTGCACGAACGGCCAATAAGCCGCTATAGCGCGCAATTTCACACTCGAGAAACGTCCTATCGTGTTTTTTAAACAATGTTATTTCCAACGCGTATTCCGTAAGGCACACGTGTCGAACAAGTGTCGCTAAACGTCGTTGACGTATTTTCCATACGTCTCGTTTGTATGTTTCGCGACGCGTGTCAATTTTCCGGCACGTGGGTACCGAAAGTATCACGCGTCCCACTGTCCCGTGCGCGTAATATTTACTTTCAGCAGCTTCGAGGCGCGCATGCGCGATAGATCGCCGCCAGAGGTGCCGCGGCGTGACCCGCGAGGCGCGAAAAAATAAACGTTTCGTGAATGCGTGCGCGGGCTTGTCGCGAATAACGTCGAACACCGGTCGAACGAGGTGAACCGTTCGAGAGTCGTTTTCGAGTGACTATACCGACGCGAGATCGGCAAGAGCGTGGTTCTCTCTCTTTCTCTTGAAAGTCGCCGAGAGTCGGAGTTTCTCTCCCCTGCACGGTGCATCGACGTTGACTACTATATACACCGTGCAAAACCGCCAGGGACCCGCGGCAAGGGAGGGGAAAATGGCGAAACGAAAGCCCCGTGTGGCGTTTCAGCGGAGGAGGCGAAGAAGGGAAACTGTGCGGCTGGAACGAGAGAGGGAGAGAGCGAGATAGAGACGGCGAGACCACGAAGAGGTGGAGGACACGTTGGTGGGCTCCCTGCCACAACCTCACGGCAGAGGGGCAATGTGGAGAGCGAAAAAAAAAGGAACGAACAAAAAAACGTCAAGACCGTACGGATTGGCGGGGGAAATCGAAAGACAGTTCGCGAGCAGGGATTCACGAAGATCATGCGAGTCCGTATCGAACGCGAGTGCGATCGAGAGATCACGATCGCGCACAGCTCTGACGTTCCACTGGACAATCTCGCTATCGCGACAATGGAAAACCACAATACGTAAAATATTGCAAATTTCACAGTAACGGGTATAAAATCGTGTGCAAATTTAACAATTTTTTTTCGTATGAAAAAGTGATTCACTCGTAAAATTAATTACACATCTATGTAGTATGAATATCAAGCTGTTAGAAAATATGTATATTTTTTGCCGATGTACAAAATGGCCGACTACTCGAAACTTCTCGAAACAGCTTTTTTCCAATTGGCGTGACAAATAACTTCAACAATTTTCACTCTATTTACTTCAAATTTAAAAGTTATGTTCCTAATTGCATTTCGCAGAGAAGTACGTTCGGAATTTCTGATTAATCAGAAAATTCATTTTTTAAGTTCAAATACCTACAACTTTTGAACAAAACAATATTTTTAAAATTCCGTACGCACTTCTCTAGGTATTCTAATGTAGATTGACCAGAATTTTTGTTTTTTGTTCTAGGTCAAAAACTGTCCATACTAAATGTCACACCGCGGAGCGTCTAAAAAAAAGATAAAAGAAAATATTCGTAGTCGGCCATTTTGTACAACGAAAATATATATATATATATATATATATATATATTTTCTAACAGCTTAATATTCATACTAAATAGATGTGTAATTAATTTTTTGAGTGAATCACTTTTTCATAGAAAAAAATTGTTAAATTCGCACATGATTTTATACCCGTCACTGTGGCCTAAGGCCTCAATGAATTTTCATTTGAATTGTTACAGAAACTCATTTGAATGAGTTACAGAAACACGTGACGAAACAATACTCATTTCATCGGAGTGATGGAGGATATCCGTCGAAGGTAATGACATTTTTCAACTTTTCGTACTTGCGTTGTAATGCGATGCCTTTTTTGGCGTAATATTGGCGTAATATATCTCCGGAGAGGAGAATGTGTAGGATGATTTTTTGCAACGATCCATTTGGGAATCGTTGGTCGGAGAGACATGCGAGGGACAAACGTCGGGTTTGCAACTGCCCGGGGCTGTGTTCTGTTGCAGCAACAGGTGCCATCCAACTGTCGTGTGCACGAGTGTCGGTGGTGCTGCGACTGGGGCCCCGAGGGGCCGCAATTCATTCGCCACAGGATGCCGGAAGACTTCTGAGGGCAGCAGAGACTTCAGCTGGGCACTGATGCAAAGTTTTATCAAGGGTGCGTATGCACCGAGCTCGTATGTTCAAGTCCCTGTGGCAAAGAGCGCTAACCGACCTAGAGTTCGCCTCTTCGAAACGGTCGAAGCCACGCATCGCCTCAGACGTCTCGCAAACTTCTTTCGACTGCGAAATTCAGAACTATGTACTCATAGAATTTTGGGTAATTTATTCAGTCGCTTTTTTGTCAGTATAGTCGGTTCATTGGTCGCGAAGAAAAAAGTCGTGTATGTATTCGAGCAATTAAGCCATTTGTGATCATAAATATGGGTGGTCCGGTACGGCCTAGTGTTGCCCTCGTATCGGTCAGGTCTTTGATTGTCCACATTTTATGAAATTGAAGTTCGCATCATTGACATCCAACGAAAATGCAATACTTATGTTGGGAGTACAAATAAGTCTCTGCCGTTTGACAAAAGATGGCCGTGCCAGGAGGTTATGGTTGAAATTATCAGATGTAAAACGTCATATGGTAAGGTGGGACATCTGTCATTTGCGGGAACTCTTTTGCGTTTGGCACGAATCTCCCTCCAATAATGCTCCCAATTCCGCGTCTTCGTTTTGGCCTTCCGCTACGTTATTTGTCTTTGACGTCAAACTCACCGTTCTTAAACTTTTAAACCACTCACGACAACTTCTGTCACTTAAAGCAGCCTCACCATATGCTTCTACAAACAATCGTCAAACAATGCGCCTCAGCTGCAGATTTCTTCAAATTAAAGAAGTAAAGAAGAGTTATAAAGCTCCCGCAAATGACGCTTATTCGGCTCAAAGTCGACGTTTTCGCGCGCAAAAAATTATGTGATGCTGATACAAAATCGCTAATATTTCAAGGTTATCGTGTTGCCAGATGTCCAACCTTACGATATGACGTTTTACATCTGACAATTTCAACCATAACCTCCTGGTGGGGCCATCTTTTGACAAACGGCGGAGACTTATTTGTACTCCCAATACATTTTTTCACCGAATTGTGCCTACAAAAATTTCTTTATTATTTTTGACGATACTTATTCAGCGATCTATAATGTAAATATGCCGCAAAGATTTTGCATAATACTAAATGTTAGGGAATGAATGTATAACGAAGAAATTTCAGTGTATTCCAACGATGCGAATTTCAACAGCACAAAATTTTCGGGTTCTCGAGTGGATAGTTTTTCGGATGGTTGATTTGAGGCGTTACAACTGAGTAGATTTTTTTTTTTACTTTTATGTTGGTTTAAATTATGTATCAATATGATAAGAATGATGTAAAAAAGGAATTAAAATTATACGCGAAAAAAAACCTTTAAAAAATTTTAGAGATCAGTTTCCGAAGTGTCTCCGAGTGCTCTGAACCGCACGAAACAGTTTAAGCCGAAATGTTCAGCCTATGTTGGAGGCCTTTAACTCGATTTCACCCTATTTTGATAGCCTTTCACTCCATTTAAACCTCACTTGGGGCTACTTAATGCTAGAAGTCCTACTATGAGCCTCAAAGTGTCACCCAACTCAACTTTTGTAGCATAGGCAGGAGATAAGCAGGTAGGTTGTACTTTCGATTCCATGTGGAGGCGAAAACATTTTTTAGAAATGACACATTTCATCAGGTAAGTGAATGACGAATTACAATAAAAATTAATTGAGGTCCAACTCTCAATAGAGTATTGTAGTTTATTTTGGATTTCTGCAATGTTCTATGCATTTAGTAGACGGGCTGTGATGCCTTGTATGTCATCAGTGTATGTCTTTATGCATAACGTCTATGTGTACGCGGGTATACGTGTCACATTCACGAACGGTACATCGACATAAATTGACCAAAAGTGGAGAAAAGAAAAATTTGTTTCCGTTTTAGGCATTAAGGGGTTACCCCCACTTGCGATTTTGAAAAAATCGATTTTTTTATTGCATTTTTTTGAAGTATAAGTATCCGGGCCCATACTTCTGCATGGGCCCGGAATAGATGACTCTATGTAAGTTTACAAAAAAAAATATTTTCTTCGTGTAAACTGAAATTGAAACTTTAAACGCGTTTTTCTCAAAATGGCATTTCTGAAGTCGGTGACCAAGATTACTCGAACACTAATGAACCGATCTTCTTGAAATTTTGCAGGCTTATTTAATACATAATAATGTAGTCTTTAATCATTCGATTTTTTTTCGAAAAAAAATGGCCGTTTTGTAGCCAAAAAACGGCCGTTTTTTTTTCGTTAAAATCGAACCATTAAATTTGACTGTCCGCCATTTTGTGAAAAATGAATATTTTTTAAAATCCTTCGATAAAAGACTAGTTTATACTTATATTTGACTAAATCCATCCGCATTTTTTTTTCAGATGATCCACTTCGCCGCAATGTTGGTCACCGCAAACCGTGTATATGGGTCATTCCATGTCAAATCGACAAATTTTTTACCTGACCCCCTTTGATTTCGCTGAAAATTTTCTATCTTTTTCTACCCCCCGAAAGTTATTTTTCAGAATTTTTTCAAATTTTTTTTCCCGACTCAAAAAAAGTTATGAATTTTTTGAAAAAAACCGCTCTTTTATTTTTAAATTGCCAGAACTTTTTCAAAAATTGACCGTTTGGAAACTTTTTTTTTTCAAAATTTTTGTTTTTAAATGTAGTTTTCGAAAAAAAATATGAAAAAATTTTCAGAATCCCAGATATATGAAATATTTTAGTTTTTTTGAAAAAACCGTAATTTTCTCAAAGTCCGACCGTTTTTTTTTTTTTTTTTATTTTGCTCTAAAAATACTTCAACTAATTCTGCAATGATCCCCGTTAATCAAAAGATGTGACGACAATCGCTTCTAATTTTTTTTCCTGATTATAAAAAAATTTTTGTTGAATTTTTGCTGATTTTATATAACTTTGTTATGAAATTTTTTTTATTTCCTCGTGAAACCTCAAAAGTTAAAAAATAAAATTTTATTGGAGAATTTCAAGTGATTATCGTCCAAGAAATTGTTATTTAAAAAAAAAAAATAATTTTTTTCTCTCATTGACGTTATTTTTTTACTCTTATGGACGTTTTTTTTTGGTACTGAAATATGACAACTTAACGTCATTTTGGTACTGAAACATGACAAAATAACGTCAATGAGAGAAAAAAATTATTTTTTTTTTTTTAAATAACAATTTCTTGGACGATAATCACTTGAAATTCTCCAATAAAATTTTATTTTTCAACTTTTGAGGTTTCACGAGGAAATAAAAAAAATTTCATAACAAAGTTATATAAAATCAGCAAAAATTCAACAAAAATTTTTTTATAATCAAGAAAAAAAATTAGAAGCGATTGTCGTCACATCTTTTGATTAACGGGGATCATTGCAGAATTAGTTGAAGTATTTTTAGAGCAAAATAAAAAAAAAAAAACGGTCGGACTTTGAGAAAATTACGGTTTTTTCAAAAAAACTAAAATATTTCATATATCTGGGATTCTGAAAATTTTTTCATATTTTTTTTCGAAAACTACATTTAAAAACAAAAATTTTGAAAAAAAAAAGTTCCCAAACGGTCAATTTTTGAAAAAGTTCTGGCAATTTAAAAATAAAAGAGCGGTTTTTTTCAAAAATTCATAACTTTTTTTGAGTCGGGAAAAAAAATTTGAAAAAATTCTGAAAAATAACTTTCGGGGGGTAGAAAAAGATAGAAAATTTTCAGCGAAATCAAAGGGGGTCAGGTAAAAAATTTGTCGATTTGACATGGAATGACCCATATAAAAACATTATTTCATTGACGGCCATTTGCCACTAAAGAATGTAATATTTTTCAATAAAAAAATTACTGAAGGTTCTTCAAGATGTGTTCTTTAAGATGGTATATTGATCGATTAAAAAAGGTTTGTAGTTTTCTTTAAAAAAATTCATGAAAAAGGCCTTTTTTGCGCTACAAGTGGGGGTAACGCCTTAAGTGGGAGTTCATTTTACATTAAGCTCCGAAGCTATACCTTACTCTACCTCAATCTCTCGCCGCTGTAAAAAGCGGGATCAAAATAGCCTGAAAATTTCGACTCCGGAGCCTAGACAGCGAAAGTAACAATTTGAAGTCGTTTAGTCCAGTCGTTGTACACAAAATATACAACGATCCAACAACTGAATACCTACGATCAAAATGCCTCTTATTCAAATAAGAGCTTCAATTCCGTCGTGTGGACGATAGCTCCTAAATCGGTTTTGAAACTTTCAACGCGTTTTTCTCGAAACCACTTTTCTGAAATCGGGAGAACGCACAATTCGGGCAGTTATCATCCGATTGACTTGAAACTTTAAAGTTGTTATGGGGTTAAGTCAACATGCTGCCACCGAGCTGAATTTTTTTCTGGACCTTTATAACCTCTTTGCTGATCATCCTGTGCAGTTTTAATACGATCCACAGTACCGTTTGTCAGAAAAAAAAATCAGCAACTCGACGTATTTGATGGGCTTTGAAGCGTAATTACATTACGCTTTTGGGAAACTCCCGATCAATTTTCAGTAGATTATTAATATCTGCTAAGTGAATATTACCACGGAGCTGAAAAAGTAGGTACGGTTCGACTAATTATCGGTATAACCATTGGTACCGCGAAAATGAGGATTCACAATACCGTTATAAAATTATTAATGTTTTTGATAGAGAATTTGTGCGAAAGTCAAGCACACAGAATATTAGACTGTGCAATCATGGCAACGTCGTAGACGGCATAAATGCCACCTATCTTATCGATATTCGGTAATTATGCCCGGAAACCTCAAACTACTCGGTCATCATAATTAACAACGAATATTATTGGTACTTATTCTCTTAATTAGTAATAATTACTTAATATTGATTTGATAACTATGTTCAGAAATTACACATTTCTAGACATTTCTAGGCAAAGACAAAATAACGCGGATTTTTTTTCATACATAAGTTCTTTTTTAGAATATCGGACAATTGTTAAAGTTTTTTATTTCTTCGAAATTGTACACAGCTTTGGTATACACTTTATCTTTCGAGCGGATTTTTTTTTACTCGGACCGATATTCATTTTTGACAGCTCCTTGGGCCCATATTGAGGTTACGATCGGGGCGCATATGTCCCCAACTTCGCGACACTTCTGCCAATCTGAGCATTATGATATACCACGATTTACGACGTTGCCAATTCGTTTCGCGTCAATTGAGCGAGAAAAAGTTATAGAAACTAATTGTACAAAGTAATGAAAACACTTAATGTAATCACCGAATGTTCACAAATGCATATTTTTACAAATAGATGTAGAAAAATAGTTCAAATACGTACGTTTCATATGACGATTATTTGAAAGCTAACAGTTGTTAACAGTCAATCGGCTCCGTGCATAACATAGGGCGCTCCCCTCGTACTTCACCCCCGACGGCTAAACCCCATAACAACCTTAACTATGGCTTCTTAGATAGATTCTCTAAACAAGGAAACATTATTTTTACGATTCATCAACAGTTCTCGTTTTTATAAACTAATTGAGACTGATTTTGTGGGCGAAATTTTTTTTAACAGCATGTACAAGGTCAACATAACCTCACAAATTTTCCAACCCAATATTTTCATAGATGGTTAAATTTTTGGAGAAAAACAAAGCATTTGGCTTTAAAATAAATATTATTCATCTCTTAGAAATGTCTGTTCGAAAATTTCAGCTATCTCTCTCGCGCTCATATGTCAGGTGGTACATCTTCTACGTGGCCTTAAATTCAAAATTATGCCATTTTGCAAAAAAAATCATATTTTTTTAATAATCGTGCGTACTTCCCTAACAAAACTAACGTAAATGACGACAGTTCTTTTTTGTTACAGGTGCTGATCCATAACGCTACTAAGCAGGCATTTTCTATTCTTCTTCATTTGAAACATTATTTTTGTATGCGTCAACACATGTAAAATAAACCCTCCAAACCTCATTTTTATGGCTGTTTTAGTGCGATAAAAAAATCTAAAACAATTCTCGTTTTTTGGCGAGCCACATACATGAAACGCGTTAAAGCCCGTAAATTAAGAACTCAAATATGTTTGTGAGATGAATTTATGCATATTTATAAAATTCTTTTTAAAAACTGTCCTTAGAATTTTTACGAAATGCGGTCGATTCTTTTTGACATGCGAAAGAGGCAATTAATCTTATTATTAACAATAAAATTAACTGGTCTCCGGTTTGTTTTGGAGAATTAATTTTTTTCGATTTTGACTTGGTATTACCTACAATGTTCGCAAATAACAGGCAAATGATTGTATACTCTCGGCTCCCGTTTGTCGCGCGATCCTCGGCCTTCCAGGTAACATTATCGAGAAACTGATAAACAGAAAAAAATGCAGCCGCATCATTCTAAGCAGCTGCTGGTCGTCGCAAACGTGTCACAGAATGTTATTTACATTTAAAAAAAAAACAAGTGAGAATAACATAAATTCTTGAACTCACCTGGAGGATGGCTTGACTTTCCGGAAAAAATCCATCGAATGTAGGGTTAACCGTGAAAATCCAATAAATCGTTAACAACAGATTGTTTATGGCTCCTCTAACGAGAGATATATTGTTCGAGGAATTATCGAGAGTGTACATTGAGATTAATCGTCTAAGGAAACCTCTATAAAGACTCCATTCGTGATATATACGATTAATACGATATCTAAGAGCAGGAAGGATAGTTTCCACCTTCGTTTTGTTTCTTCGCCATTCGGTTCCTTTTTAGTGCATCATTTAAGTAGGATTGAACATAG
Organism: Ophion slaviceki; assembly: GCA_944452715.1. Classification (NCBI taxonomy): domain Eukaryota; kingdom Metazoa; phylum Arthropoda; class Insecta; order Hymenoptera; family Ichneumonidae; genus Ophion; species Ophion slaviceki. The sequence goes on along the minus strand of CALYCA010000526.1, from coordinate 7,714 downwards.
ATAAAGTCAAAAGCGAGACGTCTTCTAATTCTAATTCGTAGTAGACAGCAAGAGATATACAAAAACATGTGTTTTTTTTCTTCTTCATCGTATAAAATATAGTTAATCCCGTCGCTTTCTTCGTTCCTCATTTTTCTTCTTTTTTTTCGCTCATAGACACACACGCATACACACGGCTCTCTACTTTAGTAGTCGATGAACAGAGCTTCGTTACGTTTCTCTACTCTCGTCTGCGCAATCACAGTCGTTGATCAAAGGCAATAAACGTTGGGAGAAGACAAAAGCTTGATAACAATAACGAACATTTCGATTTGTGGATAATTGTTCCTTTTGTTCGCGTGCCATCTCGTGACACAAGGAGGACTGACATTTCTAATAAACGAAGCCAAATATAGAAATGAACAAATGTGGAAAAGGACTCGTTCGACATTTATAGCCAAACGATTATAACCAATTGAGAAGGCCGACTTGCCACTTTCAGCCGAGTACATACGTTGAGCACCTTTTGTCCGATCTGATAAATATAGATCGAACTCACATAAATAGGGTTAACTTTGTCTTTGAATTGTCGATAAAAATACGAATCCCTGTAATTCAGCAAACAAAAAAATTACGGCTGAAATAAAGCTGATTTATATTTAAAATAAGTAAAGAATACGAATTGTCGATAAAAACTCAAATTACTATAATTCGGCAAAAAAAATCACAGATGTCGTTAAAACTGATTTCTTAGTTCAATATCGAATTTTGACACGGAATTTTTCTAGTTTGTGTTTCTTATTTGATTATTAAAAAAGTTTCTTATTTGAGTTTTGAGGGTAAGTATTACTTTCATTACTTAAGGAGTTATATGCAGTTAAAATTTTCGAAAAACCGATTTTTTTAAATTTTATTTTCGTAATGGACATATATTTATGTACACACACAGAAAATTACTTGTCAATCCGGCGAATATTCTCGAAGTTACACGCACATTTGTAATGACGTGTCAGAGCGTTCGAAAGTGCTTTTGAAACTTTAAACGCGTTTTTCTCAAAACTGTGTTTTTGAAGTCGGTGAGCAAGATTTCTCCGAAACGGCTGAACCGATCAGTCTGAAATTTTAACACAATCTTTTAAAGTGTATTTTTTAGTAATTAATCGAATGTTTTTTCTCACCGATAAATATTTTCCATTTTATAAACAATTTAACGCCTAATTTTTTTTCAAAAATCGATTTTTTTTGTTTGGGAAGCCGCCATTTTGTCCAAAATTATTATTTTGTTTATTTCTTTGATCAATTACAAGATAATCCATTACACTGACGAAATATTTTTGGTTTTTTCATTTTAGATGATCCAGTCCAGAGATATCTTGTTCACCGCAAGACGCCTTTTTTTAGACGTGCTCCCGGAGATCAGCTGTAGCGGCTTTCAAAACAATTATTTTTACAAATAAAAAATGATAAAATACAGTTAAAAGTTACCATAATATGTGTACAAATTTTCACGTTAATAGATTTAAAGATCTCAAGAAAAATTCTTGAAAAATCGATCTTTTTGGGCCTCCTGACTGTATATAGCTCCTTAAGATAGAATCAATGTATAATTTTTTGCAAATTTTTTTAACAATTTCGAAATAATCGTTCAAAATTAGGAATGTTTTCTCTCTGGCGCTATATTCAAACCTCTTTCCAGTGAATGGACATAGGGGAAAGTCCCCCAGTGGCGGACACCTGAGGTTTTCAGACAATAAAAGAAAATGTACAAAAAAGAAATGTAACTTTATTTATGAAATAATAAGTACGTCAACGAAGTTTAGAATCAAAATGAATGAACAAAAATGCAACTTTATCATAAACGTACTTAAAAAGTTAAATCAAACTTTGGTAAAACGGTTCGACTTGCCGCGATAGTACGAATGTCCGACGCTAGGTGCCGTTCGACGCTACTGGACCCCCCCCCCCCCCCCTATAGGCTCTGTTCTGATCATTCTCAAAGAGTAAAAAATTTAGCTCATCTGCTGAAAATTGCAAAATTAATTACTGTTAAGCGATGGCAATGCACATTTTATTAAATGTTGTCATCAAATTGTTTCATTGATTTTTTAAATTTTGACCAAATTTAATTTTCAACGTCTCGGTGGAAACAAACTTTGCTAGTTTTTTTTGAGAATGTCACGTTAAGATGCGAAAAAGCCTTGTGTATTTTTTACGAAATCGTAATAACAAATGTAATACTCATATGTATAAGAATAATATAACTTTTGTGCAACACAGTGACAAAAATAAATAATAAATAATAAAAAAATAAATAAAAAGTAACAAAAATAAATAATAAATAACAAAAAAATTAATAGAAAGTAACGAAAATAAATAATATATCGTTATCTTTTACAGCTTTCAGGTTCAGTAATGGTAATTTCGTCTTATACGTACTTATACGTACTTATTTATCAATTCTTCCAATATTCTTTGTTGCAATAACTTCGAATTTTTTTTCTGTCAGAATAATAACTTTTGTTAGTTGTAGAAATTTAAAAAATCAATTTTCATAATATTTCCATTTTGCAGTCCATCTGAATCCTACAGTTTCCTTATTCGTCCATTCACTGGTCGGTCTACCCTACTCCGGACTATCAATTTACATAGCAATCGCTTGTTGCGTTCACTTCGAAGCCGCATTTTCATTCATATTTTTCAATGGAAAACTCGTAACTATTGGAAGGCAAGGTTTTCAATTGTAACTCTAATTATCCCTCCCCGTGGCACAAAAACGCATTTAGATATGTAAATGAGTACGTGTGCGGAACAAATAGTCCACAAACCGATTATACTTTCTCAACTCGGTACGGCAACAATGATAACGAAAATAATAGTAATCAATAAATAAATGTCAAAAAGTAATTAATTTACTGTCAAGCGAAATTCAGGCGAAGAAAACGTTCTTTAAAAAATCGTTTCGAAAGGCATTTTTTGCCTGGCAAAAAGTCGATCTATAAAAGTGAAGTTTCTTGGCTCCAATTTAAAAAAATCGTACGAGTCTTGTAAAAAAAAAACAATCACCAAATACGATTCACGAATATTTAAAAAAATGCAATAATCAAAGGCACGAAAATGACTTCTCAACCTCTCGTCCCCTAAACTAAACGAAGAAGAATCAAACGCGACTCGTCGATACCCGAGAACTAATATCTCAGCACCGCAAGTAACGAACGAAACAAATAAAACAAAGTAAAACCATTTTTTGTACTATAATTCGAGTTTTTATTAAACAAATAAAATACAAAAGGTTTCGTCTCAATCTTTTCATTTTCTCTATTCTCGTCTTTCTTGACCTCTCAAATTTGTATCTCGCTGTCATTCGTCCTCTCGGTCGCAAGATTCGAGTTATAAATAATTTAAAACGAGAGGCAGGTATAAATAATAATAAAAAAAAAAGAAACGCGTGATAAGAGGGGCGAGGTTCGGGAAGGGGAGCAGGGGCTATTTTACATAATCTATTTTCACATATCCTTCGAGAAACATTACTTTTCGCTTCACTACCGAGACCCCTACCGACAAATTACTTCGAGAAAAAAGTGGATTAAAGAAAAAATACAAACGAAAAATGCAGCAGAGCTTTCCAGCCACCGAAAATTTCCGTTTTTCTTTTTTAAATATTTTTTCCACCATCCTCTCGATGTACGCAGGCGTTCTTTTTTTCTTTCTCTATTCTTCGTTCGCGTTTCCCGATCGACGAGCATTCGAGCAGCACCTTTTGACGAGAGAACACCAAAGTCTGTATGGTTTACGTTATAATATACGCTCGAGGAGGGCGCCAGGAAGATGCGGGAGAAAAACAAAAAATCGTGAATCACGTGGACCGTATCGTCGAGACTCAATTACGAGGATTCTCGAATCTCGATTACCCTCCAGGTACATATAAAGTGGGATCGGCAAAGGGTCCGACGAAGAAAACAAAAACAGGCGAAGGAGGCGAGGGAAAATAATGACCCAGTGTCGGTCGTCTCTGTTCAACCGTTGAGAAAAATACCTGTATATCTGTATATACAACCTAGATTGAATCGATCGAAGCGTGACGCGGAAGGGGTGAAAGTGACTCGGATACGCTCGCGGCGTGATTGTTTGACGATGCATTTAGAAAAAAAAAAAAAAGGAAAAGTTCTGGCTTCCGACGAGATTGGATAGGAAATTTGTCAAAAATACAAGATCACGTGTAACGAATTTTAACATATAATTTTCGGTGATTCTTCAGATAAGTGACTATTCCGAAAAATGAGGCTGAATTTTTCTTGTGCTATTTTCTCATTTATTGGGTTATAAATGATTATATTCAGTGGAGAGGGGAAGCTGAAAATGTTCATTGACAATTTCTTTACGAGCAAAAAATGGTTGAAAATAATTTCGAAGTTTTAAAAAACTCCTGTATTAAAACCCAAATGTGATTTATAGAAGCAGCGTTCTTAAGGGGTAAGGCCACTGTAAATTTTGCCAGACGAAAATTTGGCCATCGAAGGACAAATGTATGGTGCTGGGATTGCAGACTAACGGTAAATTTTTTTTTTTACCTTCTTTTTTTTATTTTTTCCAATAAAAAACTATTCGCAAAACTTTAAACGCGTTTTTCTCGAAATACGGTTTTTCAAAATGGCACGCAGCATCACTCGAACAATTTTCATTTTTTTTTACTTGAAATTTTGACCAGATGTGAACATTAACATTATCTTGAGAATGTCGATCGGGATTTTCAATAACTTTATTTATTGATTTTTTATTAACAAAAAACTAGCCGTTTTTTTCGTCAAAAATCAATTTTTTTTTTCAAACGCACGCCAAATCCACAAAAATTGATACTTTTTAAAATCCGATCGACATTCTCTAGCTATAACCCTCTAGATTGATGGTTTTTTTTTTTGTTCTCGATTCAAAAGTGCACCAGTTGTGCTGCGTGCCGCGGAGCCCTGCAAGCAAAACATGCCCCGGGAAGATAGCTGTGGAACCGCCATTTTGTTTTTTTTTGCTGTAAAAAAATTTGATAATAAAGTTTAATGTATGCCCGATAACACCCTTAAAAGTTTTTTTTCAATTACCTTCAATTTTGGAAGCAAAAAATTCGTGAAAAAACCTTTTTTTTTGGACCGTTACAGTGGCCTTAGGCCTTAAATGCAAACCTCATTTATTGGGTTATAAATGATTATATTCAGTGGAGAGGGGAAGCTGAAAATTTTTATTAACAATTTCTTTACGAGCAAAAAATGGTTGAAAATAATTTCGAAGTTTTAAAAAAGTTCTGTATTAAAACCCAAATGTGATTTATAGAAGCAGCGTTCCTAAATGCAAACAAACCCAATATCCTCATGTCGGAGGAGGTTGGATTTGTTTGGGTTTGTTTGGGTTTGTTTGTAAATGCCTCCTCCACCCCCAATGTAGGCGTCGAAATGTTCAAAAATGCCCTTTTTTAGCACGTGATTCCGCGAACTACAAAAACCCCATAACTTTTTATGGGGGCGTGAATTTCAGCTTCCCTCGACTGAAGACTATCAATAAATGAGAAAATAGCCAAAAAAAAATTAAGCTCATTTTTCAGTCACTTATCTGAAGAATTACCTATTTTTCAATCAGGTTCAAGCTCTAACCTCTCTGACAGCATTCCTCATTTGTTAAATTTGTTTCTGGGCATCGGTTCGAAGTATCGAAAATTCCCGATCATCGGGACTCCGAATTGCATGTCATAGCAGCAAAAAGAAAACTGCAAATTACGAACATACTTTTCGCGAAACCATCACTTTTCCTGACGCTTTTCCCCCTTAAAGTGCACCAAAAAAGTGTCACTTGTACTTTAGATTTGTGGAATTTCGTGTCTCGGGAATGGCGACTTTTCTGGAATTTATCGAACACGAGATCCACGTCGCACCAGTAAAAACAAAAAACGTGGTCCCGTTTGCACAAGAAGCAAGTACCCAAAAGTACGTTTCGATGAACGCGTCTGGAATGAATGCGCGTGGGCGTGTGTCCCATGGATATTTAAGGCCTTATATACACTTGCGATGGTCGGAAAAATGGAAAATGTTTCGATTGCATATTCTTCAAGTACAATATCTCAATAATATTCTCACCAAATTTCATAAAGATGGGAGCATTAGATTCGCCGAGGAGCAAGCGCAAGCAGCCACACTTATTCATTACGATAATGGCTAGGGCCTGGACGAAGGATTTTGAATTTTGTCGAAACAAAAAAAATTGTAACAAAAAACCGAAAATTTACCACTTTAAAAAATGACTTTTTTGTTAAAATTATCGTAATGTATTTTTTAATTCAATATTTTTACAAATCCTTCGTCCAGGTCCGAGCCAATGCAATATACTGATGAAATCTTTTTCAAAATCTGATTTCAGATGAACCGTTCTCGAGTTATCATGTCCACCGCAACTGATGCTCAAAATAAGGCGCTCCTTAAAGACAGCCGGAGTTTCGCCATTTTTTAATATTGTTGAATAAAAAAAATTGTACAAGTACGTGAAAATATGTACTGATCGTCGTTGTTCACAGTTTTTCAAGAAACATTTGTCCCGTCAAAAAAAACCGAGAAAATCACGTCCCTTCGCCCGCCACGAGTGTATATAAGGCCTTAAAAAGGAGAAAATGCAACTCACCGACAGGGCCCGCGTGATTTTTTTATTTCGCGACACCGTTGTAAAGAAAAAGGCCACGTGGCTGTGACGACGAAAATTTCGAATCAAAATTCAAGGAGAAACACATCGGGAAACAAGTTTTCGTTCGACGTGTCAGGATCCTTTTTTCCTCCCTCGGATAAGCCCCAAAAAAACGGTAGGTCCGAATATTGAGCGCGACTTTAACGCGAGACCTTTTCTACGCTATTTTTCTAATTTATCTTTTCTCGTCTCGTGATACAACGTGGAAGGGTGTGGGAGGAGAGCGAACCCGCAATCGCGAAGAGGTGTCTCGAGAAACGGGTATGGGTGCAATATTTCGACGCGTAATTGCAGGATATGTACAAGGAGATATATATATATTACATACAAATATAAATCTTATATATACATATATCATATTTATACGTATATCAATAAGATTTATGTCTGTATCGGTATGCGATTGCTAGCCCCGAACGAGTCAACATTGAAATTCGTCATCGCCAGGGGGGGGGGGGGCTCAAAGATCGAATGGGCGTATACAGTCAAGTAGTACAATTGTTAATATCATCATTTTTACCTCGCTCCGTTTTCTCTTCTCCCTATCGCGAAATGAACGAATTGTTAAAAAATAAAATTTTCTTTATTCTCGGCAATCTTCGAGACCGTTTTCCCGTACGGCCCGAGATCAGAGACGAATGATATAGTTCGATGATATATTTGTTTCTGTTCACATATACGTATATACATATACATATATTATTTTTGACGTGCACGATGCACTGTCGTCGAATATCCATAAGTCAACATCCATAAGTCGAATACCCACGAGTGCGAATATCCATAAGTACGAATATCCATAAGTCGAATATCCATAAGTCAGTATAGAGTAGAAATGAGTGGCAGAAATGTCGGGAGGTAGAGATAAGTGAGTTTGTTTGGGTTTGTTTGGGTTCCCTCTATACTCACTTTTCCTCCAACTCCCGCCCTTTCTGGCACTCATTTCTACTCTATACTCACCCAGGTAGCAATTGTCAAAAAGTTGTCCAAAAGACGGCTAAAAGGGTGCCAAATGTCCGCC
>CALYCA010000525.1:0-21726 GCA_944452715.1 Ophion slaviceki | reverse complement strand
ACGCGGTGCAAGCGCATTGTCCAGTTTCGAGAGTGGAACGCGTGGGCGGCTGCCGGTCAGTCGGTTAAGAGAGTGCAGCTGCGGGGGTGATCGGTTCATGTTTTTCCTCTCTTTCTATCACGTACGAATTCGTATGGACATATACGTGCATCTAGACTACAGGCCCACCAATTTATCGTATACGTACACGTATGAAGAAAAAGAAAAGTGTCAGAGCCACAGCTGTCCCTGACGAGAAGAGAGATGTAGGAGGGAGAGAGAGAGTTGGCACGCGTGCGAGCATCGGCCATATACGAATTACGACGAGGAAAAGTCCAAGAGCCATAAAAGGTTTATACCATAGATAATGCTAGAACTGACCATCGACTGGCCGTTCACCATAGCTCATATAATACAAACGCCTACGGTCTCTTCGTGTGCTACCTCGCACATTCGTCCAATGGTATACAGTACCTGGTGACGTTTCTCGCCTTCTTTTGTCAATTTTCCGAGGGTGCCCACGAGTTGCGGGGGTGGCACACACGGGACACACGTACGACACAATTTCGCATTGTACGGCCACGATTAAGAGCTCAATCAATAAGGAGCCATCCGCTCTGCGGTGCTGATCGTTATTCCCATTGTTTCGATGTGTCAGGGCACGTTGCTTGGAATTGCTGCGATTCAGTCGCGTTTCGTTATTTATTGGAGTGCGCGCTCGCGGCGCAGCTGGGAAGCTGTGGATTTTGGCATGGGGACCTAACAGGTCGATTTTCGATACTTTTTGAAGTAGGCTGTTGGGGGGGGCGGTGGGGGGGGGGGGTACACACGATTTGTGCAGTCTTGATGAGTTTTGGTTTTTTTAGTGGGTGTGGGCGGGTCTGGCAACTAGGGTGCTTTGATATGGAATGTAAAATAATGCACTTTTAGTATAATAAAGAAACTGTCTTACGGCCGGATACTTTTTTTTTTCGAAATTGAGAACATGGCGAGATGTAGAAAAAACGTTCGATGTTCGAACGAAAACACAACTTTGATAATGTGTTATCAACAAATGGATAAACATAGGCAAAAATCATTCGGTTAGACGATCGAAAATGTTATGAATTATGTTCTGGGGAATTTGAAGTGAATCGGGCGAGTAGATTTTTAGATACGACTGAAACTGTTGCACAAAACAGTTTTGAGGAAAACTAAAAAAAATGTGAATTCAGCGGGGCGGTTCGCCGTAGTGCAGAGGGCGATCTGACCCTCCAGAAAAATCGTGATGACTCAGACGATTTTTTGGAATTTTACAAAACCTCTGGTACTGTTACTGTTACCTCAAAAACTACTGCTTCGATCTTTTTGAACTTTTTAGGGCTTTTTTAGATGTAAAAATATAGTATTTGATCGAAGGATTTTTTCCGATGTTTACTTTCGATTTGATAAACGAAAGAAGCCCGTTTTTTTCGCAGAAATGAAGATTCTCACTTCGAACACGTGCCATTTTTTTTCAATTTGATATTTCGAAAATTTCTTCCATCTAAACATATTAAAGAACATGTCCTGACTGATTCATCAACGCGGAGCCAAAATCGCTGAAGCTAATTACATGAGATTTAGACTGTAGGATGCTTTTGTGACACAGGCACCCACTAAGAAGGGATTTTCCGAAATTCAACCCTTGAGGGGAGAAAAGGAGTGGCAAAGTTGGTACGAAAATAAAAAAAAATCTTGTCGCATTTATTTGAAATTTATCATTCGTGCTTCTTGACACAATTAATGAAACGCGTATTTCAGCGTTTTTATAAATTCAACCCTTAAAAGAAGAAAAGGGGGGGGGGCAAAATTTGTGCGGAAAATAAATAAAAAATCGGGTTAAATTTACTTGAAATTTTGTGTTACTGCTCCTAGACACAATTGATTAAATTTCAGCGTTTTTGGGAATTCAATCCTTAAGGGGGGACCAGGACATCAAAGTTTGTATGGTGAAAGAAATATCTGTTCAGATTTGAAACTAAGTATCAATGCGCTTCAACACAATTCTGTGTTCCTCATCAAAACATTTCAGCAGAACATTTCATTACGAAGCATTAAACACATGTCCAGGATAGACTAATATACTAACGAAATCTGTTTAATTTTTTTATTAAGGCGTTACCCCCACTTGTAGCGCAAAGAAAGCCCTTTTTCATGAATTTTTTTAAAGAAAACTACAAAACTTTCTTAATCGATCAATATACCATCTTAAAAAACACATCTTGAAGAACTTTCAGTAATTTTTTTTATTGAAAAATATTACATTGTTTAGTGGCAAATGGCCGTCAATGAAATAATGTTTTTATATACACGGTTTGCGGCGAAGTGGATCATCTGAAAAAAAATGCGGATGGATTTAGTCAAATATAAGTATAAACTAGTCTTTAATCGAAGGATTTTAAAAAATATTCATTTTTCACAAAATGGCGGACAATCAAAGTTAATGGTTCGATTATAACGAAAAAAATCGAACGATCAAAGACTCCATTTTTATGTATTAAATAAGCCTGCAAAATTTCAAGAAGATCGGTTCATTAGTGTTCGAGTAATCTTGGTCACCGACTTAAGAAATGCCATTTTGAGAAAAACGCGTTTAAAGTTTCAATTTCAGTTTACACGAAGAAAATATTTTTTTTGTAAACTTACATAGAGTCATCTATTCCGGGCATCAAAAAAAAAACTGCACTTCAAATTGCACTTCAAAAAAGTGCAATAAAAAAAATCGATTTTTTCAAAATCGCAAGTGGGGGTAACCCCTTAAGCAACCTCGTTGAGAAGTGCATTGCTAATCGCGAAATACGTTTTTGACAGGTGCTTAAATCGACTATAATTAAACATTTTTTTCAAATGTTCTTCAGATGATACTTTTTCAAATACCTCCTTATTGTAGAAACTCATCATCACGATTTTCTAAGAAAAATCGAATCGATATTGTATCTCTCATTATTTTGTTAAATCTGATATTTGTTTTCGCTACAAATCAACTTCGAGATTTTTGTATTCACAATTTCGATTGACTATTTTACAGACTATCATAAGATTGATCTATCTATATTGAAACGTTCGTCATTACGGAATTCGGAATTTCGGTCCTTCTGAATATTGATAGTTCGAATTTCCGATCCCCATCCCCAAAGATCTGAAGCTAGCAGTGAAAAAATCGTGTTTTTGAAATTTCCAGCTTATGCAGACCTTTCGATACTGTGTCCTAGGCAATAATGCACTCTGTGCGTGATGCACCGGGTATATCTACATGTGGTATATTTTATAAGCCTGGAAAATGGGATAATGCCAATTCAACTATCTCATGTGTGCGTATATATGTATAGAAAAAGCATCCGTTGTACATACTAATAATGGATATATTTTATGAACGGCGCGTAAGTCTCTAAAGCCGGATAATTAACGCCCACGCCTAGCACATATATATATATATATATATATATATATATATATATATATATATATATAATAGGTGTGCGCCTGTGTGCATTTATTTGGCCAAACGTATATACACCAAATGCATCACGGTAGAGCAACCGCACAGCCTTTATTATTTCCTGACCATTGTCCGTCCACGAGTGCAGACACGTGTGCTCACATGTCTAAATACAATTATTGTCGCGTGCATTCGTATACACCCGATTATTATCATTATTGTTAATATATATATATATATATACACACACACATATATTTATCCATTTATATACCGGCACGAAGTTGCACCGATCACTAGCGTTCTTGGGTAATAAGATAAATAGACGCAACGGTGATTGATCGTCAACTCCTGATTAAGATTTTCAATAATGATTTAATCACCGCACGTTTGCGCAGCCGTCTCTTTGTCACCGTCAAAAGCTTGCGTGGATATTTCCAATTGAACTCGATGTTGCCATTTCTTCCTAAATTTGTCTTCAACTTTAATCCACTGGTCTATACCAAATTGGGCGATGCTTGTGCCCAGCATTTTCCAGACTCATTTCCCAACTGAATTGCAATCGGAAAAATCTCCTCGATTTTCTTCATTTCTTTATTTTTACCAGTATCTAAAATCTCCTCGCCGGTTTTGTTTATAAATTTCCAATAAGGATCCTGAAAAATGTTCCGGGAATTTTCGTTGTCTGAATATGCTACTAAAAAAAAATCGGCGATACGAAGAAAATATATTTTCCTTGCAGTCCAACGATGCAAACTTCATTGCCATAAATTGCGGCGAATCGTGGATTGAGCATGTGAGCGTCATTTGTAAATTCGGAGGTTTTTTCGGTTCAATTACGGACAATTGATAGGAGTCTGTCAATTAGTCAGCTGGTTTGTACAGCAGGCTAATTAGACGAATGAAAACATATGAACATATCTATCATTGCGCACATAAACACGCATATATACCCACGCACACACATACATATATATATATATATATATATATATATATATACGTATACATTAATTAGAAACTCTTCCCGATGCTGTGGGATCGATCTTGTTATTTTCCTCAAACAGAAAGAATGTGGATCATGCGTAGCGCGGATAAGTGAACAATTTATCGTATTGCACTTACACATACACCTACACACACACACACATACATACCACAGCGACTATTATCGTTCAGTAGCGTATATATATATATATCGCAAATAATTGTATTGATCGAGATCGATAAAATAGCCGCGCACGCCGGCGCAAAGTGATTAACGTTCTTGTAACTATTAAACTACAACTCATCGTCTCTATATGTTCAGCCACTTATTTTCGTTTGGTGTTGAAGAGTTGATTGCGTAGCTTCTCTCTCTCTCTCTCTCTCTCTCTCTCTCTCTCTCTCTCTCCCTCTCTCTCTCTCTCTCTCTCTCTCTCTCTCTCCCCACCCTCTCTCTTTCTCTCTGTAATATGTACGGTATATAATTGACAGGCAGAAAGAGGTCATCTTGAGATTCGTGCTAATACGGATTGGTCCACGTTTAATGTACTCTCTCGTTGCAGTTACAGGCGCTCGTCCGTATTGCATATGCTGTACACTTCCCAAAGCCACCATACATACATACATACATACATACATACATACATATATATATATATATATATATATATATATATATATATATATATATATATGAGCATAAACTACTGCAATTATTGCGTAGTAAATTCAAACTGCTGGGAAGTCTATTAAATAGTCATGAGTCGTTCGGCCGTCGCATTAGCGCCGCCAGATTGACCCGCCACGATGCCATCGTACGAAGAGGCTTCGAGGGTCTTTAAATCGTCGGTGGAGACCCGCATGCATGCAGCATTCGGCAAAAACATTATTCACCTGTACATATATATACACACACACACACACACACACACACACACACACACACACACACACACACACACACACACACACACACACACACACACACACACACACACACACACACACACACACACACACACACACACACACATGTACAAGTGCATAATGAACAGAAGGGCGTAATTCATGGGATTCAACGTTCACGGATGACAGGAATTACTCCCTTTCATTTGTCAACGATTTATATATATATATATATATATATATATATATATATATAAACGCATTCGCACGCGTACGCGCTTATGCGGCCGGAGAGACGCACTCCGAGACGTTGAAAAGAGAGAAAGATAAACGGAAATAAGAATGAAAGGCGGTGGTCGAAGACCCGGAGGAAGAGGATGAAGAGGGCAGTCGAGAAAGCCAGAGAGAGAGAGAGAGAGAGAGAGAGAGAGAGAGAGAGAGGAGAGGGTTGGGTTAACCAAGTGGTCGAGTTACACGCGCGAGTGTATCAAAACCGTGACCAATCGCTGCGTCACACCACTCTCCTTAACCTTTTCACAAGTCTCATCTTCTCTGGCATATGTGTCTCTCATCTTCCGCGAGCGAGTGAGAGAGAGAGAGTGAAAGCCTCCCGAAATTGCCGAGTTACCGCGCGCGATTTACCTAGGTGTGCGTATAGTTCCTGGCGATGGCCCGAGAAATTCATGGTACGAAGTCAATTTGATGATGAGCCGCGGAACAATGAAACACGAAAAATCATTGTAATAATGGTAGTCTTGCGAGATATTGCGGACAGTTTTGGGCCACGGATGACTCTGCAGTGATGACGAATATCTCTTTTTAATAGAATATGAGTGTAAACATTTCTCGCGGGTGGGGAGAGATTATTTTTTCAGTGGGCGGTTCTTGGAATGCGTTTCATTTTTTTTTTTAATTTTCTGGTGCCAGGTTTTCTCAGGCTGTCAATGTGTGTTATTTAAATAATAGTCGCTCGTAAAAAGCGCCGTGCTTACTCCGCCTAGTATAACGGGTGGCCCGGAAGGCGACGTCGGAAAGAAAATTGTTAATGGCTCGTATCCATCGGAATGGTCCCCGTGCATGTTAGGCAGTTTTCGAAAAAAAAAAGCATTTTTTGTTTTTCACTTTTGCGCGTGTAGTGTTGGCGTCATTTTGTGAATTTGTGTTATCGTCATGAAGTGCATTGTTAAGGGGTTACCCCCACTTGCGATTTTGAAAAAATCGATTTTTTTTTATTGCATTTTTTTTAAGTATAAGTATCCGGGCCCATACAGAAGTATGGGCCCGGAATAGATGTCTCTATGTAAGTTTACAAAAAAAAATATTTTCTTCGTGTAAACTGAAATTGAAACTTTAAACGCGTTTTTCTCAAAATGGCATTTCTGAAGTCGGTGACCAAGATTACTCGAACACTAATGAACCGATCTTCTTGAAATTTTGCAGGCTTATTTAATACATAAAAATGTAGTCTTTGATCGTTCGATTTTTTTTCGAAAAAAATGGCCGTTTTATAGCCAAAAAACGGCCGTTTTTTTTCGTTAAAATCGAACCATTAACTTTGACTGTCCGCCATTTTGTGAAAAATGAATATTTTTTAAAATCCTTCGATTAAAGACTAGTTTATACTTATATTTGACTAAATCCATCCGCATTTTTTTTTCCAGATGATCCACTTCGCCGCAATGTTGGTCACCGCAAACCGTGTATATAAAAACATTATTTCATTGACGGTCATTTGCCACTAAACAATGTAATATTTTTCAATAAAAAAATTACTGAAAGTTCTTCAAGATGTGTTCTTTAAGATGGTATATTGATCGATTAAAAAAGTTTTGTAGTTTTCTTTAAAAATATTCATGAAAAAGGCCTTTTTTGCGCTGCAAGTGGGGGTAACGCCTTAAACCTACGTTGACACACTGGGTTATTCTGGGCTGGACGATTTTTTAACAAAATGCTCTCCTTTCCAAAATCGAAAAATTGCAATAATTTTTTACGGCAAATTAACTTGGTATTTTCCGAATTTTAATTATGCAGACATATTAAGAAATGTTTATTATTTCCGATTTTTTAACAAAATCCTCGTCTTTCCAAAATCGAAAGTTTTCAATAATTTTTTAGGGCAAATTAACTTGGTATTTTCCGAATTTTAATTGTGCAGACATATTAAGGAATGTTCAAATTGTATCCCTGACTTTTTTTTCAATAAAAACCGACCGAAGGTTTATTAATGGCACGTGGATGAAGTATTCGGGTCAAATTGACCCAGTGTATCAAAATCGTGGCCAAATATAAGTGTGTCAACGAAGGGTTAAGCAATAAATAAATGACCGACTGAAGCCTAACGTAAATGCCTTACATTTTGATGACAAGTTAAAAAAGTTCGAGCGGATCAGTCACTAAAGTTCAGCTCATAAAAAAACTTATACAAGTCTAAATGACTACCAATCGCTTAAAAAACTTCTAACACGAAGGTACATACGCAGATGAGAAAAAAAATAACCTAAGCTACAGAAGTCGAAAAAAATCAATCGCTTATTTCCCAATACGCAAAAAACATCGTAGAACGTAAATAGGGGTGACTCGGACAGATACGAGGCTTCTAGATGAACCTTCCAAATGTCACTTTTCCAGCCACCCAGTATATATCTATGTAACAAAAACAAATATATTTTAATCTCCTTACACTACGTAATGTTTGCTATCGCCCATCCGCTTCCAAACGCCCTAATTTGTTAACGTACTGAAGTTTCCACACTTGATACCCCTTATTCGTACTATTGTAGAAGATCTTTGTATCATAGATTTATATTGTAAATAGCTGAATAAGTATCTAGTAAGTTTTTGTAAGCAAAATCTGCCCAAAAAAATGAAAGAAATTCAGCAAAATTGATTTTCTTCGCATTCCAATGATCCACACTTGAACCTAATTGTTTTTTTAAACAAACTATCGATTTTGCGGACAGAAATGTCCCGGGCCATTGAGGGCCGTTACCTTTGTTAAAATATGCGTGCATTTATTCGAAGGCGATTTCGAAGACATTGGTCGGTCTTCAAAATCACCTTTTCTTAGATATATATATATATATATATATATATATCTTCATCTCTGTCTCGAAGTCATAACGCGAGCGCACGCATGCCGGCACGCACATCAAGGGAGTGAGAGCCAGCAGCTCGAGGGAGCTTCGCATATTACGTGTTACGAACGCGGACACGCACGAACCAACGCTGCGTTCTTCCTCTTTGCCTCTGGCTACTCTTTCCCTCGCTCTCTAATATCCCTCTTCTTCCTACCAACATTCTCGATTCTTTCTCGTTTATTTTCTTACTCTTTCTCTCTCTCTCTCTCTTTCCTTTATTCTTATATATATATATATATATATATATATATATATATATATATATATATATATATATATATATATATATATCGACAGAAAAAAAGCACGCACATTATGCCGCTCGTCCGCGTGCGCTCTCGCCGTTGCATCCTTAGCTCTCACTCGACGCGTCGTTATTGCTCACCGTGATGATTATTACGATTATTACACGCCACGCCAGGATATAGAGAAGGAATAAAAAGAGTTGACTCGTCGTCATCGTCGTCGTCGTTGTCTTCGTCGTGCTCGTAAAAATGCGAGGGCCCTCGTAGAAAATAAAAATGCAAGGGAATCGGACCCTTTGGACGCCCGCCCTAACGACTCTCAGCACGTCACTTTTTTCTCGTGCAAACTCGCACTGTATATGTATTTACATATATGAACGAAGTGATTACAAAAAAGAGCGTATCCAGTCGTTGACTCGTGACTAATAAATTTCAATTTGAATTGCGTAATCGATAATCGGCAAGGGCGAAAAATGTTGAATTATTGATAATCGTTAGTCAGAATGATATTGTCAGTAACGACGATGAGGAGTGCAGATGAAATCGTGCAAAAAAATTGAAACGAAGGAAATGCCCTTAGAGATTTGCCAGCTTTGACTATCCTGTTATGCTTTTTCTTTTCTTACGAATGTTTTTACGGAGGCGATCCCTTTGGAAAGTAAAGCAGAGCTCAGGGCCGAAAGTGAGCTGCATGAGGAAGCTGAGGCATCACTTTGTGGCTCCGGAATCGCAGGTTAATCCGTAGGTCGGTTAGTCACAAAATTGTTGAGTCTCGAAACTTCAAACGCGTTTTCTTGACAACCACCTTTTTTGTGAACGTCGTACGAGATAACCCAAAAACTGTCTTACCGACCATTTTGAAATTTTGCACACTTTTAGATAACATAATAGTCATCCATATGAACCTCAAGTTCCTTGATAATTAATATTTTCAAAACGACTTTTTTATTAACAAATACTATAGTGAAAATTTCATGAAAAATAGAACATTTTTTCAAACACGTACTGTTTTTCGAATTTTCACTTTTCATTGGATTTTCAAGGTTCACATAGAGCGTGTGGGTCTTAGAAATCTAAAGCTCCTTAGCTCCGATGTGTCAGATCGATGCACCAGGCGCCACATTCTACGCCGCGCTACACCTCAAGCCGCAACCGTCTCCTAAGCAAGTCTCGTGCAGGTGACATTTTTAAATATAAAAAAAATTGGAAAACAAAACGATGTAATAATTCGCCATAAAATTTTAACTATGCACAATAAACAGTTGCAACCCGAAAAAATCTTGGAAATTCGCTTATACTCGGCTGGCCAAAGGGATCACCCCTTCAATTCTTCCGTTCCCCTCCCGTTCGTAACAATACGAAGAATAAAAATTGACGCATTCGATGCATCGCGGGAGTTTAGTGAAAGAGTAAAAATACGAGAAAAAAAAGCTGACACTACAAGTCGTTGAGACGCCGCTCGAGCTCGTACTAACGCTGATAAGAAATACCTCGCGACGCGATGCTCGCAAATTCCCCTCGATCGCTTGTCGACGATTATTTTCAACTCTTTTTTTTGTTACTTTGTTGAGATCGCTCGCGGTATAGTACCGGAGATCAAGCTCTCCCTCATCCCCTCCCCCGCGAGCTCGCGAAACCGATAACGAAATTCGAGCTTGAATTGAACGAGGCAGGGGGGGGATTGACCGCATATGTGTGTATACTGGACGTGAACTGCGGGCGCGAGTTTCGATCGCGTTCCCGAGACATCGAGTATTTCGAATAACGATAAATATCGAGGGTAGCAAAAGGAAAAGACTCAGAGTCAACACAGATATATTGCTATGTATGTATTTATGTGTATATATATATATATATAGGCTGAGTTTACGCAGCATCCACGACGTGTCAGCAACATTAAAAGCCTCTTACACTCGAGCCGTACAGGGAATTTGTGTCTCGGGGTATCTCCTGACCAACTTTTTTTCCCCCTTGGCGACCCTTCCCCCGAATAGCAGAAGGAGAGGAACGATGATGCGATTCTGTTGCGGAACCATCTCTCTGCTTTGCCACGAGAGGGGGGGGTGAGAGAGAGAGAGAGAGAGAGAGAGAGAGAGAGAGAGAGAGAGAGAGAGAGAGAGAGAGATAAGAGAGTTTCGCACATGTATGACGACAAGACCCGAAGGGATTATTTTCTCACCCTTCCTCGCTATTTACTTTGCAACCCCCACTCCCACCTCCCTCGACCTGAGAAATGCTGCGGTGTGATCCTCTTTGCACGAGGCGATATTCGATTTATCGCGAGCTGAACGCTCGATCATCTCGCAACTTCGATTTCCTTGATCTTGCGCACCCGGAAGTACCGGGCGAAGAGTGGAAAAAATATTAATACGAAACAGTGTATATTTACAATGCGAAAATAAAAAAGCCGATGGGGAACAGGGTAAAGTATACGGGCGATTTTGACAGCTGGACAATTTTTAGAGCGATATCGTTCGATATTCGTTTCTTTCACTGCACGAATTCCCAATCGATCATTTTAGGTTTTTTCTCCTTTTTTTAATATAATTTTGACGTTTTTTCGTAAATTTAGTTTTTCATTGTAAGTTTGATTTGTTCTATATTTATTATAAATTGGATTATTCATTGTCAATGCGATTTAGTATAAATGTATTATAAAACAAGATTGTTCATTGTAAATTTGATTTAATATAGATGTATTATATTTATATTTGATTATTTTTTGTCAATCTGGTTTGCAAAAATAAAGGAGAAGAGAGTGCGAAGAAGGGCCATGTGTAAACACCCTTGAAGGGTATGTGGATATGGGCCCTTAGTCAGTAAAAATTTATATATAATATAAAGACTGCTACAAATCTGATTTATCATAAATGTGTTATATATTGAATTATTCACCATAAATTTGATTTATTATAAATGTATTACAAAATTTAATTATTCATTATACATTTTACTCATTATTAATGCACAATATATTTAATTATGTATTATAAATGTTTGATAGACTCAATGCCTCATTATAAATTCGATTGATTACCACCGAATTATAAACTCAATTATTCATTATAAACATAATTGATTACAAACGTATCATACATTCAATTATTCATTCTGAATCTGATTTATAATGCCTTATTATAAATTTATCGATTGATTATAAATTTCACTCATTCATTTTACCTATGAAAAAAAAGTATCCCTCCCGGGAATTGGGTGACGAGTGTCTACAGTTAATTTTTCATCGCCACGCGAAGGCACATTTTTTTCTTCGTAAAATCGCGATGTACGAATAGTGTATGTATGTTTAGTTGGCGATTGAGTATTTACATCGAGTACGAGTCCACCGAGCGATGTTCGATCGACATCGACAATCCCATACCGCTGTACGTGCCCTAGGAGTGAGAGAACATATCTGTATATGCCCACTGCTGTATATTCGTGAGAACCTAATGTATATCCTTAGCCGGTCCATAGCTAAGTCAGCGCAGAAATGCCGACCGCGCAAGTCTCATGCGATGTCGATGCGTGTGTGTGTATATATATATATATATAAGACATGAGGAAAAATAAGGCTAAAAAACAACGTTAGAGACGACGAGAGACTGAGGGAAAAGATCGAGCAGTGCATCGATCGCCCCCTTATTTATTCATCTGCAAATAAATAAATGTTTTCTCGATCGAAGGGTCTAAGTACACGTATATATCCTCCAATATATATATATTGATACGCATGCGTATATCTATACGCGTTACAAGGTCTCTGTGTTGTGTTCTGTTTGCGTCCGCGTATTCGATAAGATAGAGAACACTCGGTGTAAATCCGTGGGTTAGCACAAACTTTATTTCTCCGCCCTTCCTCACTCGATATTTCCCTTCGCGTCCTTATTCCTCCGCCGCACCGATCCCCCCTCTCGATCGTTTTCCTGTCGTTCCCTTCGTCGCTGGAACAAACCGCCGTAGCTTTTTTTCACACCGCACGCGTTTCTTTTGTTTTTGTTTCGACTTTTCGGCCGGGCTCTCGTACTTTTGGATTCGCAAATCGCTATACTCAAGCATGACTTGTGGTCTTTGGTTGTCGTGCGATTTTCCGTTGATCTCAATTTTCCAAACGCGTTGCAATTATGCGATTTAATTGCGATGCCAGTTGGCGGAGTGTGGATAAGATTGCTGTAAATGATTGCTGAAGATGATGAAGGAATAGGGTTTGGATGACGCAGATGGATGTGCAAGATAGTGCGGCGGACAATAGTTTGGAGTACATTGAAAAAAAAATTCGTTCATCCATCCAAACTTCAGATGGTTTAACGAAATGTATCTTTAAATAGGTTCAACTTAATTTTTGATTGGTGTAACAAAACAGTATAGTTGGTTGTAAAATAGTATAGTGGTGTGAACTGTAGCTTATTCAGCATGTGTGAGCAACTGTCAAAACAACAAGATTTCGAGACAACAAAATGCATTTTGCACGTTCAAGGATTCTTTTTTATCGGTGTAGTCTCGTGTATAGGGAGGCAACAACTGTGGGCAGTAGAAATATTTTCCAAACTATCAGACTTGGGAGAAAACTTTTCCTACGAAAGATTCATAGTTCGGGGTCGTCGAATGGTGGTGAAATTGGAGATTTCAAGGTCACCTCCATTTTTTCAAATGGAGCAACTATTTTTTTCAGAATTTTACCGACCAACTGAAAAAATAAGTTCACACGCCAAATTTCAAGATTATCGATCGAGATTTAGTATGAAAAGTAGATCAAAAAGAAATTTCAATGTTGTCAGCCTAAAATGGATTTAAAAAAACGGCGCAAATACTCATTTCTATGAAAGGTGCTTAACGCGGTCCTCTAGTTTCTCGGCTGTTTTTTTACGGCTTTTTCAATAATTTTTTACGGGCAAAGCATCGAAATAATCAATCTCATTGTTTTTGCATTATCTTTATTAACATTTAAATAAGCTTTACAAATTTTTTGAAGTCAAAATATATAATAGAATAAACGTTATAGTGGCCGACAGGAAGACATCAAGTAAAAGAGGTGCTTGATGGTGACCAAGATTGCGGCTGTTCTGCTTATCTGAAATCAAAAAACCAAACGGCATTTTAATCTTCATATTTAAGTCTAGCGATTGAACTAGAGTGAATTCTAAATTACAAAAATTGACTTTTTTATACACTTTTGAAAATTACATTCTATTTTTTACTCATTTTTTCTTAAGTTTTTCGCTCGTACAAAAAAACTATCGAAGCAATCATGATAATCCTAGTTCAATCGCTGGCTTATAACATATTAAAGATGCTGTGTAAATTTGAACAAGATCGGTGCAGTAGTTTCTGAAATATCGTGGTCACCGTTTCGAAAAATGGTGTTTCGAGAAAAACGCGTTTGAAAGTATACCTGGTCCGTTCCAGGGCCGTAACTTGTGAACCACTTCGAATATCGAAAAATCCTTTGGCACACATTTTCTACACATGTTGTAGATGTGATTTAAGAAAAAAAATCGATTTTTTCGACCCGAGAAAGTAGAGGACCGCCTTAAAGTAATGGCCACCAATTTTAATGCACACACTTGCAATCTGATTCGCATTGATTGTTTCCCATTACTAAATGGGTCATTAAAAACAATAATAAACTATGCTACAAGAAAACTAGAGAGAAAATATAAAATATGCTTCTTTCTTGAAAACTAAAAAGATCGCAGAACGTTGAAGCCCAGTAACTTGGTCTTCAACGTTCTATGATCTTTTTGGGTTTCGAGAAAAAAAGCATTCACTTTTTCTCGCGTTTTTCTTTCGAGCATAGCTCGTATTTTTTCTCTTCTGTATATGTATTTACTTTCCTCTTAGAAGTTTTTAAAAGCAATTCGGAGTTGTTTAGACTAGTATAACTATTTGTTTATCGTCTGAACTTTAGTGACTGATCCTCGCAAACCTATTTTTTAACTTTTGATCAGAATCTAAAGCACTTAGGCTAGTAATCGGTTGGTCATTAATTTATTGCTCTACAGTGCACTTCATAACGATATCCCAAGTGAAAAAAGTCGCGAGAAAAGTACACGCGCAAAAAAAGTAAAAAAATTCATCTAGACTTTTCTTCTGTCACTTTTCGAGTGACCCTACAAATATACACTACCGATCAAAAGTTTTCCGCCACTCCCGATAATTGCAGAACTTTCGACCACTGCATAATTGCCAAATAACGTCATAACAATCCAAGTCCATTCATTTATTATTTTACGAACACACTGTACAGCTCTATATTTTTTTTGCTTTTACTTTTACAATTATAAGCTGTTCAACTTTATTTGATGAGCTGAATCAACAATTTCGCTGATTTAGATAAATGTCAGGTTTTCGTATTCAGAAGGCCATTCATTCACGTGCACCGTTCTATTTATCGCCACATATTTTTTTACTCCATGTTTCATTCGTCGTAAAACCGCTGTCTCAGCGGTTCAAGTCCGACTTGAATTTCCTCCTGACGATTCCTCTTCTGTCCAAAAAGCTGGATGCAAGTGCGTTTGGATGGGTACAGAATATAGTTCCATATAATGAATAATTGTGTAAATTCTTGAATTGTGAAAAGTGTGAAATGAATAATTGAATGAATTGTAATATAATTTTGCAGTTAGCCTAAGTGATTGAAAGTATTGCAATTATCTGAGGTGTCAGAAAACTTTTGGCATTTATATATATATATATATATATATATATATATATATATATATATATAAATGTACAGCATTGGAAATTCTTTAACGTGTGCGCTCTTGTAGGAGAGAATAGACAGACGTCTTCCATCTTGCGGCATTGGCGTCTTACTCGTGGATGAATTAGCTGTACATGGCTTTCTCTCTCTCTCTCTCTCTCTCTCTCTCTCTCTCTCTCTCTCTCTCTCTCTTTCGCGTTTGCCTCCCACCTCACAATGCAACGAATACAGAGAGTCCATGTGTATGCATTATAGCTACACGTCTACACACACACACACATACATACATATATATATACATACATACATATACATACATATATATATATATATATATATATATATATATATATATATATATACACAAATTCATGATACGTCTGTGCTCTCCCTACTCGTAATCCCTTTTTCCTCCTCCCCCTTCTCTCCTCCTTAGCATCGGCAGCTCCTTTCCTCATCCCCCCGTCCCATTTAAGCATCTCGTTTGCCCCCTCCGACGCCACCTCCCCCACGAATCCAGTTGTCTCGGTTAGGTCTCGTTGGACGTGTGCACGTCTTTTATACTCGAATGGTGTACTTGCGATCTCGCGGCAGGGAAACGCGGCAGAAAAGAGCGAGGAGAGGGAGTCGAGAAGGCGGGGGCGATTTCATTACATGCATTCCCCCCCCCCCTCTCTTCGTGCCTCGCGAGCATTGCACGTATGTCCGCGCTTGCTCATACGCACACTCGTGTCCACGCGAACATGCTATTTTACCTATACTTTTTTTTGTACGGTGCGACTTTTTTTTAAATACTTAAGGGACTCGGCAGTGTCCCGAAGCTGAGTATTTGAAGAAACAATTTCTTGGAGTAGAACGTGGCAATTAAGATTACACGACTATAGAGGAAGTGATATCTTTCGGTAGGTATTCCTCGAGAAAGAGGCGTTTACGTGGCTTTTTAAATATGTACGTGGGCTATCCAGCTCAACTAGGATAACTATATGGGTTACCATCGTTGGTTGTAGATTTCCATAGTGGGAAAGCTCACTCTTGGTGAGAAAAAAGAATACCTAATTTTAGTCGTTTTTTCCGTCACGGGCAATTGATTTTTTTTTTCCAGGGCGACGATATTTTTTCTCGTTGAACTTCTGCGGGTGAAAAAAATCGAAATCGTCATTCGGGCCGTTTTTTAAATTGTGCGGAAATTGAGATACTTTTTAGACCCGTTTTGTGCATTTTTTGCTAAGGCTCAACTTGTGATTCCGATGTTTAGTATTGTTTGCGGTGAAATTACGATTTTGGGGATGACTTGGAATTCGGAAGAGTACTCTTTCGGTCTTGCAAGTGAAAATACTGCAAAAATGACGGAAAACTGTGTGTTTCGAAATGAAAAGAATGTATGTAACATTTATAATGTTGAGGGAGGATTGGGATTGACTCAAAAAATGATTTGAAGCCTCATTTCGTTTCGGTAAACTCAAATTATTAGCACGACGAAGAAGAGAGGGAGAGAGTGACAAACAGAGGGAGAAAGGGGGGGACTAGTTAACTCAACATATACTATAACATACCAAAAATAGGATTTGGGATGAGTAAAGAAGAATTCAGACTGGAATACATCCCACCCGAATTGAATTTCATCCGAGAGCATATTACTGAAGTTTTTTTCACTTGCAAGACCAAAAAAGTACTCTGCGACATTCAAACTGTGGAATAATCATCCTCAAAATCGAAATTGCACAAAAAAAGTAAATACCGAAAGCACCAGTTAAGCTTTGGTGAAAAAAAGGCACAAAACAGCTGTAAAACATATCTAAAAATGTTGTGAATTTAAAAAACGGCTCGAATGGACTTGGTCTTTTTTTGAAGTCGCAGAAGGGCAAGATTTGGGAGTGGAAAAATTTTAAAAAGTTGGGTGTTTTTTTTTTCTACGAGTGAGGTTTTCCACTTTAGAAGTCTATAATCAACGATGGTGAGGGGAATAATTGCTCAACAAGGAACATCACAGAGTGTCCACCTTCGATTTTGTTGAAACTCAAATATGTGATAAAAAATTAAAAACTATTACACCCGTATTTTTTTATCAGCGAAAAAAACGGTTTTAAGAGGCGAAACCACTCCTCAAAGAAAGGCGTGTCGAGGGGTGATTTTGCAGTTCCACCCACAAGCAGTCCACTCATCCGAATGAAATAAAAACCACAATTCTTCTAATGTAAAGCGATGACAAATCCACTATAGAAGTATTGAAAAAATATAATTAAGGGGTGACACGCCTTTCTTTGAGGAGTGGTTTTCCCCTTTAAGGGGTACCCCCACTTGTAGCGCAAAAAAGGCCTTTTTCATGATTTTTTTTAAAGAAAACTACAAAACTTTTTTTAATCTATCAATATACCATCTTAAAGAACACATCTTGAAGAACTTTCAGTAATTTTTTTATTGAAAAATATTACATTGTTTAGTGGCAAATGGCCGTCAATGAAATAATGTTTTTATATACACGGTTTGCGGTGACCAACATTGCGGCGAAGTGGATCATCTGAAAAAAAAATGCCGATGGATTTTGTCAAATATAAGTATAAACTAGTCTTTAATCGAAGGATTTTAAAAAATATTCATTTTTCACGAAATGGCGGACAGTCAAAGTTAATGGTTCGATTTTAACGAAAAAAAACGTCCGTTTTTTGGCTATAAAACGGCCATTTTTTTTCGAAAAAAAAAATCAAACGATTAAAGACTACATTTTTATGTATTAAATAAGCCTGCAAAATTTCAAGAAGATCGGTTCATTAGTGTTCGAGTAATCTTGGTCACCGACTTCAGAAATTCCATTTTGAGAAAAACGCGTTTAAAGTTTCAATTTCAGTTTACATGAAGAAAATATTTTTTTTGTAAACTTACATAGAGTCATCTATTCCGGGCCCATACTTCTGTATGGGCCCGGATACTTATACTTCAAAAAAATGCAATAAAAAAATCGATTTTTTCAAAATCGCAAGTGGGGGTGACCCCTTAAGGGGCTATACCAGTGTGAAACGCTGGTATAGCCCCTTTCAGCCAACGCTGAAAATTTGGGTGATTTTCGTGGATTTTTTGGAAGAAAAGTACTCCATTAGATGTTTCGGAAAATTAAGAATATATTTGGCTATATTTGATCTATATTACATAATTTTTTCATAGAAAAATATTGAGATCCAAGCGACTTATGCGCTGCCTTCGGAGGCGCCAAAAAAAAAGTTCCTCCACTGCTGACATGATTCCGGCCGATTGAGTAGCTGAAACCGAAAAAGGAAAAAATATCGTTAAACTGGAAGGTATTTCCTGTACAATGACGTAGGATTTTCAAAAAATATCAAAATCTAACAAAATGGCGTAGTTATGAACAAAAAGTCTGTTTTCTTGCATATAAAATGGTCGTTTTTTTCAATGCCAAATCGTCAATTTTCATCCAATCAAAAATATCCTACGTCATTGTAGAATAAATATATTCAAGAGTACTCAGTTCAAATTTCAAGACAATCGGATAATTGCTCTTTGAGTTACAATGTCGGCAAATTTGAAAAATCTCATTTCGAGAAAAACGCGTTTAAAGATTTAACTATCGATTTTTGCAAGATAAAATGATATTTACCATAAAAACTGATAATCAGCTATACTTCTTGAAAGTATAAACTGTCGAAAAAGGCAAAAGAAAATCGATTTTTCAAAAGTGTCACACTGGTATAGCCCCTTAAAAGCGTTTTGTCTGCCCACAAAAAAAAATACGTGTCTAATATTTTTCAATGCTTTATCACATATGTGAGTTTCAACAAAATCGAAGGCGGACACTCGAGTGATGTTCCTTGTGAGTTGAGCTAGAATACCCCACATACGTACATATTCTTAGTACACATATACATTTTCTTTCAAATAAATATATATGTATGTACGCATCTACATACCTACTTGGGATATCACACGACTCATTGATCGACTTATTCAGCTCATGTACGTACGTATATTACCTCGAGGTATACTTGTTACTTGTACATAAATATATGTGTATGCACGAACGGTGGAAAGTCTCGCATATCCCTGCGGAGTATCGCAAAGGAGGCGAGGGCGGTCCGAGGAGACAGGTGCGAGAGCCAATCACGTTACGCCACGTGCAATTTACCTCTTGCCTCATATATACATACACATATGTATATTTGTACACATGTATGTACAATCCATATCCCCGTATATCCTCGCTTCTCAGTTCGCGTCATTACCCCACTGCATTCAACGTTTACGATTGGTGCGTGTATGCACTATATGCAGACTACACTTGGGTCCCTCACTCTCAGCGATGTCATTTTTCACGCTTAATCGCTCCTGAAATAACGAAAGACTCGTCGAGCCCGCAATTTTGGGAGGAAAAACATGCAAACTCTGACGACTCGCAACATCAACGAAAAACTTTTTTTTTCAAGTGTCTGTCGGGGGGAATAAAAATTATGAATGACGTTTTTGAAAGGTGCATCGTCTCGGGTCGTTTTGGCGTTTTTTTTGTGGAGTCTTTATCGGTTTATTCTTTTGGTTTGCACGCCACCTATCGAACGAGAAGTTGAGGCGAAAAATGACGAATAAATTAATAAATTTGAATACGTACACCGAGTGTGGAGCTCGGCCATATTAAAATGATTGAAATTCAAGGCCGGATGAGAGATCCGATCTGTAATTTATTCACGTGTATATATATATATATATATATATATATATATATATATATATATATATACACGGCGTATCTGATTCGTAGATATTTGCGCGCGATATCGCTTTTTTACGTTCAATAGATAAAAAACGACGAAAAAAATCGTCCACGAGACACAGTCGGAGATTTCAAATATCGCGAGGAATATGTGGGACGTTTATAGATATATCGTACAAAGAAAGAAACTTTTTTCTCTCCTCGTACATCATTGAACAATGTAATGACAGGTCACAAGTTGCTGGCTTATCGTGACCATCATTATTCTCAATATTCGGTCCGAAAAGAATGAGACTTCGTGAAATCTTTCAATACAAATCGCCCGACTCTTCGAGCTACCATATGAAAATCAAATGAAAAAGGCCCCACCACGATGTACTTGACAAATTTCTTCTTTTTTTTTTCAAAGGACATTTTTCGTCTGCTCGTCCTTTTCGAGAGATGATGGTAGATAAAACGAGTCGTTTGCGCGTACAGAAAACCTCAATGGGTCTCGAGGCTCTCGTCGGGCCCCGAGACTTTCCCGTATCTTTATTTTTCCATCTGCTCGTTTTTCTTCATCGGGAAGAAGAGCGAAGACAACGGCGCCAGGGGCTTAGATTTCGAAGGGGTAGCTTTTGTTGGTGGTGTTACGAAATGACGAAAAGGAAACTCGGAAGTTTAGAGAGAGAGAGAGAGAGAGAGAGAGAGAGAGAGAGAGAGAGAGAGAGAGAGAGAGAGAGAGAGAGAGAGAGAGAGAGAGAGAGAGAGAGAGAAATGAGTGTAGTCAGAAAAGTGTATGCCAATGATCCACAGACCATTCCGGAGCTCAATTAAGGCGGAATATACATTTACAACGATAAAAAAATCTATGAATTTTTTTTCTCTTTAAGGCGTTATACGCAGTTGCGAGGCCAAAAACGTCGATTTTTCACGATTTTTTTCTGGAAAAGAATTTCATTTGGGCAAAACGAAAAGTATTAGGCAGTGTAGTGGCATCTTTTAGCTTTAGATTGGAATTTTTTATTTTCAAAAATATTCATTAACATTGCTCCTGTAGGAAGTCTCCTGGAGGTCCCCGAAAAAAAAGGTCCCGGCGGTGAGCAAAGTATCTCCGGTTTGGATTATCTAAAATGGAAAAACCAAAAAGATTCTTTGAGGGGATCGATGAATCCAGATATTGATCGAAGGAATCGTCGAAATTTTAATTTTTGACAAAATGGTGGCTCCGAAAAGAAACAATTTCGATTTTCGATCAAATTTTTTTCGTTAAATCGTTGAAAGAAAATATAAATAATTATCGGAAATCTTATTCCTTCGATCAATACCTGAAGAATATATCTGGCAAGGTTGTGTTAAAATTGCAGACCGATCGGTTGAGCCGTTCTTGAGAAATCGTGCTCACCGACTTTGAAAACACCGTTTCGAGAAAAACACGTTTGAAGTTTCAACCGTCAACTTTGTAGCGCTCCGAGTGTCCTTACAAATATGTGTGTATTTCCGAGAATATTCGCTGGATCGATTTGAAATTTTCAGGGAATATACTGACATATTTGTACATTCCGAAAATGCAATTAAAAAATCGATTTTTTTAAATTTCTAACTGCGTATAACTCGTTGAA
>CALYCA010000524.1:0-16824 GCA_944452715.1 Ophion slaviceki | reverse complement strand
TTTCGTTGAGCCGAATGACGATTACGGCGAGGATGACGACTGCGACGGTACGAAATACAAAAGTCCTCGTAGCAGCGCGCGAGAGAAAGTGGAACACTTTTTAACGACTAGCAATATGAGCTACGGGGAATTGTGGAGATACTACGTAAAAAATACACTTTTGTTGACTTATTTCTATTTTTCCAACGATTCTTTATTCATTTATCGATTGTCGTATAAAATCAAACGGGCTGGAAGAAATAAAGTGATTGGTCCGAATATCTGCGTAAATGCAACATTTATTTGGCATTAAATTATGACAATAGATACATATAGATTAGGTATAAATACAAAATCAATTGACTTTAGACAGGACTGTAGTGAAAATACATCGAAGCATTTTGGCTCTGTTCTCATACGTGAACGCATTTTCATCGGTGGACGCTCACGAAACTTCACACGCACAACGCAGTTCTCAACCTTCTCGTCTGATCAATTTTTACAATACGCCTTTTTGTCCCTTTCGATGCACCTTTTTAACGTTTCAATTGTTTCTGTGTATTTTTGTTCTTCGTTAATAAACAGCGTGCGTACTATAATAGGCGCATTTGCGGTGCAAAAGTTTGGCAAATTTTCGTTACTCAAAGTTACTCAAAGAATATACACAAATCATTACAAGATTTTTCATGCGTTGCGGATTTTTTGGATTTTCCTTTGGTTTTTAATTTCTTTAAATCTTAGCGCGCGTGTTATCTTGCAACATAATGATTTTTTTTGTCCGATCGGACGAACGACGAAATTAACAATCGACGATCGCATTGCACTGCATGTTTTTGTTTTCGTATTGTTGTTACTTTTTTTAGGGGATCGAACATTTCGTCGTTCGTTGCGCGATCAACGAGGCTCGGTGGACTCCATCGTAAAGGATGTTTGTCAGGAATTTTTATTCGACGATCGCAAAATCGACAATCGCTTATGAACTATTTACAGATTTGATTTCGTGGAGACGGTTACGATCGATCAATATTACCCTTTCATTCTTACACCGAAAACGATTATTCTTGTCGTCTTTCCTTATTACTATTAGTTTTTAAATCATTCGCCTTTTTTTCGTTCGTTACCACAGAGGTCTCGGACATAATCTATGTACATTATCGTTACAACTATGTGCCATAAACAAACGTAAAAAAATTTCAACATTTTGCCAATCAATTTCGAGATTCAGATTCAGAGGGTCTCGATAACGAAAAATAGAGGTGTGATCTTTCGCGTACGACAAATTGCTGCTCTTTTTGACAAGAGTGATTTGTATTTTGTGTAATTTTTTTTTGTTCGTACACAGAAACGTTCGTCGAGAGAATCACCCATAAATTTTGAAGGAATTAAAAAACGCATCGTTGAACGCTCGGATTTTTAAAATATTTGTTACTTTTTCAACCTCCCATTTAATGTACATTGGACAATGTAATTCTATGCCCATAATCGTTGAATGCATTATAATATACATATATATGAACCACTTTATATTTTCTGCGCTCTCCCTCTCTCTCTCTCTCTCTCTCTCTCTCTCTCTCTCTCTCTCTCTCTCTCTCTCTCTCTCTCTCTCTCTCTCTTTCCTCTCTCCCCTCTCTCCGTCTCTCGCTCGCACGCTCGCGGTTTTTAATTTTTTATCATTACATTACTATCACAGCCATAGCTTTGAATACGAATATTGAAACACGAATTATGCGGAATTCGTATTTTTTTTCTCTTCTTCTCGATACCATTACATCTATCATAACGTTATAGCCATAATGATAAGAATAAATTCAATTCTCTATTGTAATCGCTATAATGTCTACACATCGATGACTAAATTCGACATTCTGGATTGCGATAGTGAAATTTTGGTTTTTCTCCGATGTTTTGATTTGTGCAAGGATCGTCATCGTAACGGCACTCAATATACCGATTTTGCGATTATATTTCGAACTTTGATTTTGTTTTTTTTCTCGAGTGAATTTTTTTTTTGGTTTATCGTGGCAGTATAATATCAATTGCACTCTTTGCCCGGTTAGACTATCGAATCCAATGTTCGTCCGGGTCCCAAATTTAAGGCGTCTTCTCACTGTACAATTGTCAAAAAAAAACGATTTTTTGGTAATTACATTTTTTGAAAGTATACATAACCAAAAGTATCATACTAAAATTTCATGAAGATCGGAGGAGTCTAATTGTATTTCTGTGTGACCTTTACTACCTGAACACGTTCATCTGATGGTTAAAAACTTTAAACGCGTTTTGCTCGAAACAACGATTTTTCGACAGCTTGTTGATAAAATCTTCAAAACTACTGAACCGATCCTTATGAAATTTTAACCACATATTCTTTACAACTATAGCTACAGCGCATTTTAAGTTTTTTTTTAAATTTTGATATTCATTATTTTTCTTTTGCCAAAAAAGGTGAAAAAACACGTTTTTTTTTGTTTTTTCGAAAAATATCCACCATTTTGTTATTTTTGCATATACCAAAAATCGTATGATATGCGCTATAGCCATTAACATAATGAATTTACAAATGTTTGATTTTTTTATTTCAGATGATCCATCTCCAAGTTCATCATCAGCGCAGTCCTACAATTTTTTAGGACATTTTTAAATTACCATTTTCGTCTATAAATAGTGACCTAAATAAATAAATAAATTTTCGAATGTATTTTGAAAGTGTATTTATTAAGTGTAACAACTTTTATATCAATATCTATAATATAAACCTATCAAAAAAATTCACCAAAACAGCCTTTTTAGCGTATAAAGTGAGAAGACGCCTTAAGTCTCAAATCGGCAGCGATCGATCGACCTCTTCACGGAAAAAAAGCGAACAATTTACGATGTTCAAGAGTCGATCGAGCGTGTCGAAAAATTGAGGGGCGAAGGGGCCTCGAACGATCAATGTCGATGCTATACGAACGAACGTTTATTATTAAACGACTAACAATCTAAGATTCTAATACAAACGCTCCGAAGATAGAATCATTCCTATTCTTACTTCCGCCCAAACTCGTTGAATTTTATCGTCGATCTAATAATTAAACTTTTTTGTACAAACATTATCGAAAAACGAAAAAAAAAATACAAATAAACATAACGAAACGTTCAACCATCATCTAAAATACAAATCTCTCTGAAACGCCTAATATAAAAAGATTTTCTTTTTTTTTACTCAATTTGGCATCGATCGAATTGAGCTCAGTTCTTTGTCCGTTCGGACGGAAGTATAGGAACACTCGCGCGTTCACTTTGATACTTCGAGAGTTCAAAAGAACATACTACAACGAACTAATGAACACAAAATATAAAAAACGACTAGTAGACCCGAGTGCATCAGCTGACGAAGATTAGCGATCGTTTTTTTTTTTTTTTCAAATCGTCTCGAGGAAAGCGTGCATTTTCTTGGGTCTGGTCTACTGCTAAGTAGTTCAGGAGGGACCGTGATATCGGACGTATACTTATCGTCGAAAAACATCCTAGGAAAAAGTTTCGTTTAGTATCTAAGGTTTGAGAGAACTTCTAGACGCGAAAGAAAGGTGAAGAAGCGCGGTTATTGCGACGACGCGCATCTTCTTCGACTAATTTACTCGACTAATTAAAATCTCGCGGACTCTCACATCGATCGCTCTTTAACTCCACGTGCTGACGGGATTTAATTTTTTTTTCGCTGCTCGCTAAATGACACTGAAACTACGCGAATTGTGCCAATAATTGGGCGTTTTGGCATTAAAACGCTACGCAATTTTTTACGCTCTCACGCGTGATAACATTAGGCTATGCAGAAGTAGATTTACCATATGGAAAAGACCGGTGACTAGACAAGCGCGAAATTAAAACACATTATTTCTGTAGTCTCGTCTATCGAAAAATTCGCAGCTTCTCTCCAATGATTTTTATTATTTAATACAAACATACATAAATATGGGACATTCCACGCCATCCACCTAGCCCGTGGCTCAGACCATTTTTGGTTTTCCTGATTTTCTTTTGTAAAATTGTAGCCTATGAAAAGAATATCCACACCAATTTTTAGATTTTTATCTCTTCTCTTTTAGGAGTTACAATTTTCCAAAAAATATCGATTTCGGAAGTTTTGGAAACGTTCAAACGCTGATAAGTCCTGAACTAATTGAGATATTTGCAAGAGTCACTATATAATTGATTTTCATTTTAAAGCATACTTTCGTTGAAACATGTGAAAAAATTATCAATTATCGATGTTAACGTTTTTGTCGCTTCTAAATTGAAAACTTTTTTTTTAAAGGTGATTGCCTTTTTTAATTTTGTTAAAAAAATTCTCTCGAAAAGAGTAACTCATTCTATGATTTTTAAGACTGGTCTTATCATGGCCCATTTTTCCTTCAATTTTTTTTCGAATTGACCATATTTTTTTAGAAGATTTTTTATTATTTCAATATCCAATAATGCTATTAATGATGTTGTGCTTTTCAATTCGGCTTCGACAGGCCTGAAACGGTTTATTTTTAATTTGTGCTGAAATTAACGAGAAAAAAAACGATTTCGAATTTAAAAAAAATCGCTGGATTAAGCACTAACGAAAAATAAACGGTTGCAGGCCCGTCGAATTGGAATTCACAAAATCATTAATAGCATTATTGGACATAAAAATGATAAAAATGTTCTAAAAAAACATGATTCATTCGAAAAAAAATAGAAGGCGAAATGAGCCCACGTTGAGACTAATCTTAAAAATCATAGAATGGGTCACTCTATTTTAGAGAATTTCTTGAAAAAAATAAAACAGGCATTCATCTTTAAAAAAACAAAGTTTTCACTTTAAAAGCAAAAAAAAACCGTTGACATTGACAATTGATTATTTTGTTTCACATTTTTTAACGAAAGTATGCTTCAAAATGAAACAAAATTAGATTGTGACATTTGTCGATATCTCAATTAGTTCCAGAGTTATCAGCGTTTAAACGTTTCCAAAACTTCCGAAATCGACATTTTTTGGAACATTATAACTCCTAAAAGAGAAGAGATAAAAATCTAAAAATTGGTGTGGATATTACTTTCGTGGGGTACAATTGTACCAAAAAAAAATCAGGAAAACCAAAAATGGTCGGGGTCACGGACTAGTTAAAATGGCGTGGAATTCCCCATATATATACAGGGTCTTTGGCGCATGGACCGACACAATTTTTTTAGGAATTGGGGGAAGGTAATTTGCTCCTTTTTTCACCCTTAGACCCTATGTCCTAAGCGTCACGATAATTAAGATATGCCTTTTTTCCGTTTTTTATAATTACCCGAAATTTCGCCTTTAAATCGTCATAATTTTTTTATTTGTGGTTGCAATAGCACGAAATAACTTTTGTCGTATTCAGCAATGCCTGTTCATTATAAATAAATCATCATTTGATACAATTGGTTTCAAGAAAATGACTCATGAGCTTCCAAAATCTTAAAAAGGCGTAAACGAATGAAAAATGTCAAGTTCTAAATTCATTATGACAAAAAAAAGCTATTTTGAACTTAGCTTTGTTTTGAAAAGTTCTCTAGTTTATACCCTTTCCAGCGGTATGCTAGATGTCATAGAAATCATTCGCAATGTGGGCAAAATAAATAAAATACGTTTTTTTATGTAATGAATTAAGGAGTTGAAATTTTGCAATTAAACTTTTTTAACACTGAAAGCTCAAAAGTCACTTTCTAAAAACCAATTGTATCAAATAATGATTTGTTCATAGTGAGCACACATTGCAGAATACAACAAAAGTTATTTCGTGCTATTACAACCACATATTAAAAAGTTATGAGGATTTAGAGGCAAAATTTCGGGTAATAAAAAAACCAAAAAAATCACATCTCAATTACCGTGACACTTAGGATATAGGGTCCAAGGGTGAAAAAAGTAGCAAACGACCCGCCCAATCCCCCAAAAAATTGTTTCGGTCCATGCGCCAAACACCCTGTATGTGCATACAAATGTGTGTACGTGACGGCGGGCACTCGTTAATTGATTCGTTACGTTTGCGAGGGGATTGTTATATAAATGAACTTGCGGGCCACGACCCTTTCCCGACTGCCGTTACCATTGGTATCCCGTTTAGGCAGTTCGTACCCGTGTGCATATACGTATTACTACGTCTATATACGTACGTACGTATGTATATAAGTCGTGAAAACGTGATTATCGAAAATTTCCCCGTGCGCATGATAATTTAACGTGTTCGTAGAATCGCAGGGAACGTCGATCTGTTATCTCGTTTGAATTCGAAAATTATTCGATTCGATAAACCGATTGATAGTGTGTTCGAGTTCTGTAAAGCTGTAAGCTCGTTCGTAAAAATTTTACGTATACTCGAGTTGCGAAATTATAACACGATAACAAGAATTTTCGTTTCGACCAAATTTTGGAAGCAAAAATATTGTTTTTCCATCGTAGGCAAATTATTTTTAATTTTTCGAAATATCGTGAAATTTGGCTGCATTCGTATATGGCATAGTTGGAGGAAAAATGTTGGTGGAACGATTTTTCAAGACTACCCGGATTTTTGTCGAGCTGAAAAATGGAGCGGGCGTGTAAACGAACGTTCCAATGCGATGAGCTTTGCGTCGAGGAAAAAAAAATTCCGAGCAGTGCTCTCTCTCTCTCTCTCTGCGAATGAAATGCATCGTTAAATCGAGTATAATATATTCCGGCAGCAAACCACAACGGACAACGGTCGTAGTATACGGGAACGAGGGAGAAGAAGAGCCGGAGAGCGTTAATCCGTGAATGCAAATGGTCCGGCGCAAATTTATCTGGCCGCGAGTCAGACACGTTGGCGTGTAGTAACTACTGGCATAAAATAATGCGAGCACTGACCAAAAGAGAGAGTGAGAGAGAGAAAGATAAAGATAGAGAGCGGGAACTTCTGACGTGACCATTAGCGGTAAAATCTGCGGGAATACGATGCAGTATATACTTGTATATATGCTGAGAAAACGACCCGTGAAAAGGCGAAAAGAAATAGCGTCAACGCGCGCGGGAAGGAAACTGCGACGTGTAATAAAGCAGAATGTAACCACAGAAAATTTACATAGCGTTCTGTAATGACGAAATGTTGATACGAAAACTTTTTGTGGAAAAAGTGTATTTTGCTGCGAATTTTGGTTCTTTGCAAAAATAGAAAACGGTTTTCTGCTGCGTATATATATATATATATATATATATGCGGTATTCCACGTGAATCCGGTGGACTTTTTCCCCGACCCCCGCCAATCCGATTTATTTTTTAAAAACCTGATTCCATTGACTCTAAAAGACACCCTGAATTTTTTAAACATTGTTTGAAACAACCCTCAGTCAAAAAAAAATCGCCGAAAAAAAACGCCCCGATTTAAAAATCTGAAGAAATTCCCAAAAATGCGTGATTATATGTAAAAATGTTCAAGCTATCACTCGCAGTGGAAGTATGATTTTTTCTGTGCTTTCTGAGCGGTTAACGTTTTAAAAAATTCGAAAAATTAATGAATTTTTTTACTTTATTTTTTTTTTAAGAAAATTCATTGTGGGTATCAAAATGTTTAAGTATCCGCCCGAAGTAAGCGGTTCTTGAATTTGTCGGATTTTTTTTAACGTTAATCGCTCAGAAAGGCCAGAAAAAATCATACTCCCACTGCGGGTGATAGCTTGAAAATGTTTACATATAATCACGGATTTTTGGGATTTTAATCAGATTTTTAAATCGGGGGTTTTTTGAGAATTTTTTTTACTAAGGGTTGTTTCGAAGAATGTAAAAAAATAGAGTGTCTTTTAGTCAATGGAATCAAATATTAAAAAATTAATCGAATTGGCGGGGGTCAGGGATAAAGTCCACCGGATTCACGTGGAATACCTCATATATAAAGGGTGTCTCAAAATGACCTGACCTTTTTATTTATTAACAAAACGTATTATTTATTTCAAAAGTGCGAATACTTTTATTTCAATATAAGGTACAAATTTGGAGGTTATGTGTGGAACGCAATATCCGATAAACGGCAGAAACGAATTCTTCCTTTGGGATTTTCTGAAAAGAAAAGTGCATGCCAATGATCCACAGACCATTTCGGACTCAAGAAAGCAATTGGACGCACCATTAATGAAATTAGTCCGCAATCATGCCAAAATGTTATTGAAAATTTCGGCGAAAGAGTGAACGTTCGCCAACAGGAACGAGGCGGCCATTTATCGGATATTGTCTTCTACACATAACCTCCATGTTTGTACCTTACATTAAAATAAACATATTCGCACTTTTCAAATAAACAATACGTTTTATTAATTAATTAAAATGTCAGGTCATTTTGAGACACCCTGTATATTACGTGTACAAATAATTTCTCGGCCTTGGAATAAAAAACGCTGTATTGAATACTTCAACGAAAAAATTTTCCCTCCAGGTCTGGCGTCACGTAATACCAGCCTAGTAGACTATTTTTCCGGACCAACAGCTTGCCATAACCTCAAAATGTACATCGTGAGCATAGTGATCAAAATGAGTTGCAATAACGGGTATTCGAATTGAAAAGAAATACTTCCGAGACTAAGGAGATGATTTGTCAGGTGTTGGGGGAAGATGCCCCATCCATCAGTACCGTGAAGAAGTGCTTTCAAAGTTTCCCAAGTGGAAATTTCGACCTCGAGGATGACGAGAGAGCAGGACTACCAAATTTGAACACGAGTATTTGGAGGAGTTGCTAGACGAAGATCCCTGCCAAGCGCTATGGGAACTTGCTACTACATTAGGAGTCATCGAACAAAACATTTTCAGTCGTTTAAAAAAGCTCGGCAAGATTCAAAAGGAGGGCGCTGGGTTCCGCCCGTGCCTTCGAAAAGCAACAAAGCGAGACGATGCCACACAACTTTGTCTTCGTTGTCTCGCTCCAAAAGAAAATACTTTTTGCACGAAACAGTGCCTGGAGATGAGAAGTGGGTGTTACATGACAATCCAAAAAAAACGTAAATCGTGGGTTAACGTAGGTGGATCATCCAGATCGACCGCTAAGCCCAATATTCACGGTAAGAAACTCCTTCTGTGCAAATGGTGAGCCTTCAAGGGTGTTCTGTACTTTGAGCCGCTGAAACCTGGTTGCACGGCTGCTCGCTATAAACACCAACTGCAGCGTTCAAGTTACGAAGTCGAACGCAAGTGGCCTTAGACAGGCACCTTTGACAGTGTGCCTGTCTAAGGCCACTGCTGCTGCAGGTCATGCAGCACTGTCAGACCACACCCAGCATAAAGGACCACAGACGCTTTCGATTGACGGGGCTGGAAAGTTTCGCCAAACCTAGCGAATTCACCAGACTTGGTTCCATCGGATTTTCACTTGTTCCGATAGCTACAACATCATTTCACTCATAGCCACATCAAAACGTTCGATGAAGTAAAAAATTCCATTACCGACTTTATCGACTCAAAACCACCATCTTTTTACCGCAAAGGAATTCGCAACCTGCCTGACAGGTGGGGCAAATTCGTAGAAGCAACCGATGATTACTTTTCCGATTAGAAAGTGCCTTGATTTTAGGTAAATAAAAAATAATTTTCATGAAAAAAGGCCGAGAACTTTTTTGAACACCTAACATATATATATATATATACAGGGTGAGGCACATAAAGTGTTACGAAGCAATAGCACTCAAATTATTGATCATATCCAAAAATGTTTCAGACAAAAGTTTCAGTGTTCGAGAAGGTCGTCATACTGGACCACCCTATTTTTTTTATCGGTGAAGGTGCTGAAGCTACGTCAAGGTCAATTCCACTTTTTTAAATGGAATGGTACATTTTTTTCAATCATCTTGTGGAACACCTCAAGCCGCATAGAAAACATCAGGGGGTCAAAGTCGTTCAAGGTCATTCAAGGTCAGGCTTGAGGTGCTCCACAAGATGGTTGAAAAAAATGTACCATCCCATTTAAAAAAGTGGAGTTAACCTTGACGTAACTTCAGCGCCTCCACCGATAAAAAAATAGGGTGGTCCAGTATGACGGCATTCTCGAACACTGGAACTTTTGTCTGAAACATTTTTGGATATGATCGATAGTTTGAGTGCTATTGTTCTGTAACACTTTATGTGCCTCACCCTGTATATATACAGTGGGTAAAAAAATCAGTTGTACATCTCACACGAAACTGTTGGTAATTTGGCTTTATTTTTTTGTTCGTGTTTTCCCGAGATTTTTGGAAACATATTCACCATTCATATTTAGGATAAACTATCGAACACAGAAACTTAATAAAGCATTTTGTTTTTTTTTTCGAAGGATACTTTTAAAAAGACGACGTGTACGAATACTTTTTTATTCACTGTGTATATATATATATATATATATATATATATATATATATATATATATATATATATATATATATATATATATATATTTATATTTATATATATTTATGATGCGAAGAGACTAGAGAAACAGTGTGCTTAAAGCTTCGTCACGAGATCCCTAAACATCGACAGGTAATTCACGAATATATCCA
Source organism: Ophion slaviceki (assembly GCA_944452715.1). NCBI lineage: Eukaryota > Metazoa > Arthropoda > Insecta > Hymenoptera > Ichneumonidae > Ophion > Ophion slaviceki. The sequence continues at coordinate 6,329 of CALYCA010000524.1, read as the reverse complement.
TATCCTTAATTCATTTTTGTATCCATCTAATGATTCATTAGGACCTACACGAGAGACTTTTTTTCGACACATACCGCGACAACTATTCTCGAAACATTATCTCGAAATTCGAGAGAGGAGAGCCCTTTTTGGTTCTCAACGAGATCGATCCCCCTAGATCATTCCGAACAGTCGCTCACTTCAGAGATAAAAATAATTTACGGTTTTATGTTTCCTCTTTTTTATCCGCTCTTCAAATATTTATCGTAATATATAGGATTAGGCGATAAGGCCGAACACTGCATTATATACACATGGGACATTCCACGCCATTCCACCTAGACGGTGACCCGCGAATTTAACGAAAAAAATAATTATTTTAAATACATTTTTTTTTCGTAAGTTTCAGCATAAATAAAAAATAAACCGTTTCAGATCTGTCGAAGCCAAATTGGAAATCACAAAATCATTAACAGCGTTATTGGAGGTTAAAATGATAAAAAATCTTCTTAAGAAATATGATTAATTTGAGAAAAAAATAGGAGAAGAAATGGGCCCACGATGAGACTAGTCGTAAAAATCATAGAATGGGTCACTCTATTCTAGAGAATTTTTTGAAAAAAAGTTTAAAAAGTCAATCATCTTGTTAAAAAATAGTTTTCACCTTAGAAGCAAAAAAAAACGTTGGAATTGATAATTTATAATCTTTTCATATTTTTTAACGACAGTATACTTCAAAATGAAAAAAAATTCTATATCGACATTTGCCGATATCTCAATTAGTTCAGGAGTTAGCGTTTAAACGTTTCCAAAACTTCCGAAATCGACATTTCTTGGAAAATTATAACTTCTAAAAGAGAAGAGATAAAAATCTAAGAATTGGTGTGGATATTCCTTTCATGCGGTACAATTTTACAAAAAAAAAGTCGGTTAATTAACAAATGGTCGCGATCACGGGCTAGGTGAAATGGCTTTGAATGTCCCATTTAAATATATATATATATATATATATATATATATATATATATATATATATACACATATATATGTATGTATGTATGCATATATAATTTGAGATCGACCTTGTTGAGATAGCCGCGCTTAAACCCTGTAACGCGAATCCACGTGAATATCACTATACCGATTAAAATACTAAAATGCTCTCTCGTGCTTCGCGCCAGTGTGAATATTTTTATTACCGCGATCTACAGGACGAAAAGTTTTTCGAGACCTTCATACCACTTACCGTAAAGCATATCTAAGCCTGTTAAGCCGTAATTACAGAACGAATCTAGGGGAGAAACTTTGCGTAGGATTACAAAAAAATCTCCGTTGCTTCAGACACAGAAGAGTTTCGCTGGATTTCAGTTACGTCGTTTGCAATAAAAATAAGCACTTTTCGAAGTGAAAAAAATTGAGCTGTATAGTAAAAAACAAACGCGGTCAGGATCTGCCGGGAACGATATTTTGTAACGTTAAAATATCCTCCCCTCCCGAACTTGTACTCATAATATTCCGAAAAAAAAAATAATTGAAAAAGAAAGTCTCATTTGAAAGAGATCGCATTCTACGAAGAATATTTCGTTAGGATTGTAACATTTTTCCATTTCTAAATAAATTGTTATTAGTAGCAATTTTTTCGAATAAAATATTTTCGAATAATGTTCACTATTCGCAATGTGCTCATCCCCATTTGCAATTCCACGATTAAGGCTGCGTTTAGATCGGTTTGTCTGGCAATTAACGAGAACGCGTGTCGGAACAGAAGAGCTCGATACCATATCGGAATCAATTTAGGTGGTTTGCAGTGGATTTTGGTGTTTGGCACGGGCCCGAATTCACAAATTACGAGGTATGATCGCGGCACAGAGGGGATCGGTTGGATGATAGTGGTACTTTTGCCGATACCAATGTATCTGCACCCTCGATTTTACGGTTTAGGTACGCGCCTTGAGCAAAGCTGCAGATTAGTGGGATGAAACCGTCCCGTCTGTGAACATATATGTATATACGTACCTAAACATTTGAATAGACAATTATCGTCGAATTCTGCGTGGGGTACGACGAGCATGTTAAGGGGTTACCCCCACTTGCGATTTTGAAAAAATCGATTTTTTTATTGCATTTTTTTGAAGTATAAATATCCGGGCCCGGAATAGATGACTCTATGTAAGTTTAGCAAAAAAATATTTTCCTCGTGTAAACTGAAATTGAAACTTTAAACGCGTTTTTCTCAAAACGGCATTTCTGAAGTCGGTGACCAAGATTACTCGAACACTAATGAACCGATCTTCTTGAAATTTTGCAGGCTTATTTAATACATAAAAATGTAGTCTGTAATCGTTCGATTTTTTTTTTTCGAAAAAAATGGTCGTTTTATAGCCAAAAAACGGCCGTTTTTTTTTCGTTAAAATCGAACCATTAAATTTGACTGTCCGCCATTTTGTGAAAAATGAATATTTTTCAAAATCCTTCGATTAAAGACTAGTTTATACTTATATTTGACTAAATCCATCCGCATTTTTTTTTCAGATGATCCACTTCGCCGCAATGTTGGTCCGGCAAACCGTGTATATAAAAACATTATTTCATTGACGGCCATTTGCCACTAAACAATGTAATATTTTTCAATAAAAATATTACTGAAAGTTCTTCAAGATGTGTTCTTTAAGATGGTATATTGATCGATTAAAAAAGTTTTGTAGTTTTCTTTAAAAAAATTCATGAAAAAGGCCTTTTTTGCGTTACAAGTGGGGGTAACGCCTTAAGAGGGAAGGCTGCTGTGAAAATTTGAAAAAATTGTTCGTCGCTCGAGGCAACTCAAATTGAAAAGAAAAGTCTAACATATGGTGCAGGAAACGCATGTTGAAGGTAAATTTATGTCTACGATACTTTAAGGGGTCTTTAAGGGGTCTTCTCACTTTAGACTCTGAAAAACGACTATTTTGATATTAAAAATGTTACACTTAATAAATACACTTTCGAAATACATTTCTTTTTAAATTTATGTATTTATGTAACCCAAACAAACTTTAAACGTGTTTTTCTCGACGGCTTGTTGGTAAAATCTTCGAAACTACTAAACTGATCCTGATGAAATTTTATCCACATATTCTTTACAACTATAGCTACAGCACATATGAAGGATTTTTAAGAATTTTGATATTTACTATTTTTTGTTGCCAAACACGGTGAAAAAACGTTTTTTTTTGTTTTTTTTTTCGAAAAATATCGCACCATTTTGTTATTTTTGCCTATATAAAAAATCATATGGAATGCGCTATAGCTATTAACATACTGAATCTAAAACCGTTTGATTTTTTGTTTCGGATGATCCATCTTCGAGATTTTATCAACAGCGCAGACCTACGATTTTTTAGGACATTTTTTTAACTTCCATTTTCGTCTATAAATAGTGACTTAAGTAAATAATTTAGAAAAAATGTATTTCGAAAGTGTATTTATTAAATGTAACAACTTTTATATCGATATCTATAATATAAACCTATCAAAAAAATCATGACAATAGCCTTTTTTGGCGTTTAAAGTGAGAAAACGCTCTAAACGCGTTTTTCTCGAAACTATATGTTTCGAAACGGCGTACACGATTTCTCGACATCTACTGAACGGATTGACTTGGAATTTTGTACACTTATTCAGTGTAATAGGCTTAGTTTTCAGTATTAGTAATTGTAATAGTGTAGTTTAGTCTTGACGGGCTTTTTTCTGCTTAACGTTCTTTTTTCATGAATTATTAACAATAATGTAATTTTTCCTGAAAAAATCGAAAGAAGGTGAATTTTTCCCAGAATCGAAATACCATAACAAGAAAAAGCTCGGTCAAGTCTTAAAGGAAAGGTCGTGAGGTCGAACTCTCCGATTTCGATGAAATTTGGCATGTTTGTAGAGTGCGTAAAAATAGACGACACGCATTTTTCATATCTGCGGAATCCGATTTTAAAGGGGTGAAACGCACCCTCGAAAATGGGGGTGTTTTTCGTTGGAAATTTGTTGTCATCTGCATCGTTCTCATCTCCAATGTGTAGTACACGAAAAAATAAACGTTGTTGCAATTTGAATTTATTTCATATCTCGTACCGTTTAAACGTTATCGACGAAAAACAAAAAAAAAACACCCCTATTTTCGAAGGTGAGTTTCACCCCTTAAAAATCAGGTTCGGCAAATAAAAAAACCGTGTCGTCGATTTTTACCCATTCTAAAAACATGTCAAATTTTGTCGAAAGATTCGATGTCGGAGATTTCGACCTCGCGACCTTTCCTTGTTAGCCAATATTACCCATTTTAAGAAGAAAAAAAAAACAAAAAAGTAACCAGTAATCCGTAACAAAGTTTTGTTACAGATCAACCGGGTGGCCAAAATCAAGTACACCGTTGAGCCCCTCACGTTCAAAGGGCATTCACGAGATTGTTTATAACTTCTTTAATTATTAATATTTTTGTGAAGTTTGGTACACAACTTTGTTAAGGCCGTATTCTTAGTGTGTCTGGTCAAAAAAAATTGTTTTTTTTTTCATATTCTTATAGTTTGGGGTCTGAAGGTTATGTCTTTGATTTTTTTAAGTGAAGTTCGAACTACACTAGAATTTTTTAATCATTCATTATCTAAAAAAAAACATTTTTCAAATCGGGCGTGTATTTTTCTCAGCAACTAGTAGGCCGGTCGACTTGCAATTTTGCACACATGTAAAATACATGTCAGGCTATCGTTCGGCCATCCGTCTTTTTTATTGCTTTATAATTACTATTTTTTCGGGCCGTGAAATTGAAAACTTTATTGTAAAAATCAGAGTACTTTTTTTAAACGGCGCCATTACGTATTTTTTATCTAAATTTTTTTATCATAGGGCCGAACCATAGCCACATTTGTAGAGGATAGAACTTTCTAAAGATCGTTTGTTTCTGATTTTAGGACGACCGCAATCACAATGCCCGATGATAAAAAATTTCGCCACATGCCCTGCGCAAAATGTCATTTGATATCAAATATCATATACAAATTCGAATAAAATGCTTTGAAAAAATTAAAGATGTTACTTCAAACACGTACAAATAGAACTGTCAAATACTAACACTGAAGATTTAACCTTTTCTCTAAATTTAATTCCGAAAAAATCACCTTGAGAATGGGTGTTTTGCACACTAAAATACAGCCTTAATGTACATCAAAATAAATATCGAAATAATTTTTCAATCATCTTACTGATTCCTGAAAAAATAAAAATAAAAAATAAACTTTATTTTCAGTTCGTCACAGTAGCCTAACCCCTTAAGCACAACGCGCACGAATTGATTCTCTCGCTCAGCGAAGACGTGGTAACAACACGATCTATAAAATAGTCCCACAATAATGAGCGGTCAATTTTTTGAGCGAACGATAAAAAATATACCTGCAGATTTTCCATTAACTGGATCGATTTTTAAGAAAATGTGAAACAACAAAAAATATTCGAAATTATAAACGCAATACCTGCAAACGCGATCAGTGCGCGGATTCAGCGATTTCCTATGCTCGGGAGGTTTCGCCACGGTCGATACTCGCGTCGACTTTCGAGGCAATTTTACCGAGTTCCCCATGGTAATGCGACTGAAACTCAATAAAATATGGCCGACTATATTGGCACGGATTTTTCACAGTTTTCCTGTTTTCTCGTGCAAATGCAATACACCGGGGTATTAGGATAAAGTGGCTGTGGACAACACTCTGGGGACAAAACTCTTTACGAGGAACTGAATCCAGTGTAGTGACAAGTGTGGGGCAAAAGTGAAAAGGTGGATTGAAGAAAAGTCTTCCTCGTTTTTTTTCATTCCTATTCTTCTATAACGGTCCAAAATCTTTTTTTGGTAAACGTATTCTCGATTTTCGTAACCTAAGTGTGCCAAAAAAATTAAGGCCTTCGGCCACAGCAACGGGTATAAAATCATGTGCGAATTTAACAATTTTTTCGTATGAAAAAGTGATTCACTCATAAAATTAATTACACATCTATTTAGTATGAATATCAAGCTGTTAGAAAATATGTATTTTTTTTTCGATTTACAAAATGGCCGACTACTCGAAACTTCTCGAAACAGCTTTTCTCAATTGGCGTGACAAATAACTTCAACAATTTTCACTCGATTTACTTCAAATTTGAAAGTTATGTTCCTAATTGCATTTCGCAGAGAAGTACGTACGGAATTTCTGATTAATCGAAAAATTTTCATTTTATCAGCAGTTTTTGAGCAGTTATAACGAAATTTTTCACTGAAAATTCACTTCTTAAGGGGTTACCCCCACTTGCGATTTTGAAAAAATCGATTATTTTATTGCATTTTTTTGAAGTATAAG